>JASCZW010014333.1:0-23144 GCA_034211315.2 Aedes japonicus
TTATATTCCTTTGCTAGGGTAACCGAGCAAAGGATTATACCAAATTGAACATAAATTCTTTAACTTGTTATTATTGTTTGATCACTCAATATTTAATCATTGAGGTTGAATAAACAGCCAAAATAACAAAATGGATAACAAAACAATACTAGTTGAATATCGTAATAATAGCTTATTTTATTATCAGTGAGAGCATCTTGATAACAAATCCTGTATTTTTAGAAAATGCATTGAAATAGTTTCAAGCAGATATCGAAATTCTCGCATAGCTTGGTGAAAACCATGCTCTCTCTCAAGCAGGTTGTCGATGAGTAGCGAATCGTTCACATTTTTATCGCTCCTTTTTCGTCGATAATTCATTATCCTCTCTCTTGCATATGCGAAAATATCTCTCTCCAAAATTCAACGAAAATATTTTCACATGTCACATTTTTCACTGAAAACATGCTACCTAGATCTTTTACGCGGAACAAAAAACGAGGAATCACAACATGAAGAAAAAATGGCTTTTTATCGAATTATAATGTCAGAAAAAAACAAGCATGATGACTGGTGCATTTTCAGGTGTCAAAAAGTAAGAGAAAAATAATTATCGGCATTATCAGCTACTCATGCTCTCCGAAAATTATAAATCACCGTTGCTTTTCTCGCAAAAACTGCTGTGAGCGTATAATAAGGAGTGTATCGAATATAAGCTATCCACATACATTTGCGTTGTACGCATGTATTTGTGATGGTTTTTTATGCTCTGAACACTGAATGCTGTGCGTTTGACTGTCAGCTTTCTATTGTTTACGGTTGTGTGCGGTTGTGTGTTTGTGTGGTTCAAATTCTGCGTTTTCAAAATGTCGCGTATTGTAAAGGAAGTGAAAATTAAGGTTCTGGACGAATGGCTAAGTGAGAAGGGTATTAAACGGCGAACACGAAAATATTGCGACACCGAAAATGTCATGCCAATTTTCTTATAATTTTTAGAATCAAACCAAAATTTTAGGTTAGTTTTATACATATATTTACTTCAAAAATCAAAAGAAAAGTTAATATATGGAGCCTTGAGTGTAAAATTGAACGCATTTTCGCTTGATGCCCTCCATCAAAGTCTTTACAGTGTCATCCGGTACCAGTTTTTCAGTTTTTTTTTCCATTTTCTTAACATGTCCTTCTCGTCTTTGACTGTCTTCTTGCTCTTCCGAAGTTCCCGCTTCATCATTGCCCAGTACTGCTCCACCGGGCGCAGCTCCGGACAGTTTGGCGGATTCATGTCCTTTGGAACAAAATGAACAGAATTGGCCTCATACTCTCCAGGACATACTCCAGGACACTTTTAGAATAGTGGCATGATGCCAAATCTGGCCAAAATAGCGGAGCTTCGTCGTGCTGTTGCAAGAACGGCAAAAGGCGCTTCTCGAAACACTCAGATTTGTAGATCTCGCCATTTACTGTGCCCTTTGTCACGAAAGGCTCACTCCTCAGTCCGCAAGAGCAGATGGCCTGCCAAATGAGATATTTGGAGGCGAACTTCGACATTTTCTTCTTCTTAAATTTGTCGTCCACATAGAATTTGCTCTTGCCGGTGAAAAACTCCAACCCCGGAATTTGCTTAAAATCGGCTTTTATATACGTTTCGTAGTCCATCACACAGCAGCCATATTTTGTCAGCATCTTCTCGTAGAGCTTCCGTGCCCAAGTTTTAGCCGTCGATTGTTGCCGCTCATCGCGATTTGGGAAGTTCTGTACCTTGTATATATGTAGTCCAGCTCTCTTCTTTGCATTCTGGACGTAGCTCTGCGACATGCCGATCTTTTTAGCTAAATCACGGCTTGAGACGTTGGGATTTGCTTTAATCATCCGCTTCACCTTTCCCTCCATCTTCTTGTTCTCCGGTCCTGGTTTTCTTCCAGCTCCTTTGCCATGGTCCAACGTCAACCGCTCCTGGAACCGCTTCAACACTCTGGAGATGGTTGAATGGTGAATGTTCAACATTTTTCCCAACTGCCGGTGCGACAGGTCAGGAAATTCCAGGTGTTTGGAAAGAATTTGTTCTCTCGACTCGCGTTGGTTCACCTCCATTTTCGTTGAATCGAAAAACACAGCATGTAAACAATACACATCAATGAGAAAGTGTGCAAAATTTGGTTGATTTTTACCCAATGGTAAAAAAGTTATGCCCTTTTGAATGTGTCGCAATAATTTCGTGTTCGCCCTTTAATATGCGAAAATTGGCCAGGTGGTTTGGAATTCATCATGCGAGTGTTAAAACCATCATTAATAAGTTTGAAAAACACTATTCTTTGGATGAGCTACCAGGAAGAGGCAGAAAACCCGGTTCTTTCAAGAACGAAACTGGAGCAGAAAGTGGTATCTCTAACGGGTGTCCACTAAATAATGAGAACGAAAAGAATGGGTCAGGAAAAAAATACCAGTGAAGTTTTGTTCAAACTGATTTATTTTATTAAAAGGGTCAACTTAAATCTTCAAACTAAGTTTAGTGAATATTGTCATATGGTCCGTGGTCCGCCGTGCGGCTGCAGCTTAGTCGTTATGCTGGAACATGACCGTTGGACGGCAGCCACATCGATTTTTCGGATGCAGCTTTTGATCCTGTTGATAAGTTGTTTGGTGTTCTTGGCCTTCCAATTATCCTTGTATACCATGGAGCTCAAAAGACCGAAGAAATCCTCGATAGGACGGCACTGTGGCAAATTTGTCGGATTCCGGTCTTTGGGACATATGGTATATTTTGCTCTCCAAAAGCGTTAGCGTTTTTTTGCGTAGTGCGATGATGCCTTGTCCGGCCAAAACACGTATTTGCCATCCGAGTGATGTTGTTTAAGAAATGGGATGAGTATTTTCTGCAAACACTCTCTTTGGTACACCTCCTGGTTGATGGCCAAACCGCTTGGTTTGAATCACGGCTTCGTAATACCCTTATCGGATATTACGATGTATAACATAACCTTCGATTCAAATTTGTGCTTGAACTTATTCATTACTTTTGGAGGAGTAGTAGATTTGTCCTTAGTGTAGAATCGGTCGTTTCCCGGTATCTGAGACTTCGAAAGAGGAAAGTAGCTTTCGTCGTCCAGAACGAAAGATTTTCCGCCGTAATTCCGAGGCATCCAGCGGCATTGGGATTTCACGGTTTGAATCTGCTCATCTGTGTACTCTGGGGATCTGGTTTTCTTTCTACACACTATTCCTTCTTTCTTTAGCGTCTTGCAGATGAGTGACTTCGAACAATGGAACTTTCGGGCTGCTTCCCGTTGACTTACCGAATCCTTGTTGTTGAACATGCTGCGCAGCGAGCGGAGCGTTTTCTCATTCATTATTTTCGCTGGACGGCCGCAACCTTTCTTCCGGGTTACTCTCATGCATGCCAGGATACGGTATACGGTAGATACCGGAACTTTTTCACGACAAAAATGGTCCACCGTGTATTTTTTTCCACGATCTTCGTTCGCTTGAAAGAATTGTACAACGCGCGCGCAGTTCTTCCTGTTTCGACGGCATGCTGAACACGACTGAACATGTTAGAGTGAAATAAGAGTGTATGAAAATTTTCTGGAGAGTGCAACGATTCATTCATCTAAAGTGACATTTCTATGCGGCCGTTTTTGTTCTGATGCAAAAGTATTGAAATCATTCTCATTTTTTAGTGGACACCCGTTAATCATGAAGAACAAATCAATGTCAATACGTGATTTGACCAAAAAAGCAAAAACGAGTGTCGGAATGATCCAGCGTATCAAGGGGTGAAACTACCTGAAGACCTACAAGAAGCAGAAAATCTCGAAACAAAGTGCAGAACAGAAGAAGCGAGCAGCAACAAGGGCTCGGAAATTGTATTCGCGTCTTTTGCAGCGTCCGGATGCATGCGTTTTGATGGACGATGAGACCTATGTAAAGGAGGACTCAAAAACCCTTCCAGGTCCACAATACTTTACTGCCGTCGTTGAGAAGGATGTGAGCGATGCGGACAGGTCGATTCAAGTGGAGAAATTCGGTCGAAAGGTATGGCAAGCAATATGTTCCTGTGGTTTGAAGTCAACCATTTTTTACACTACCGGAACTATAAATGCCGAAATCTATTGATCTGAGTGTCTCCAGAAGAGATTGTTGCCTTTATATAAGAAGCATAGTATACCTCCACTGTTTTGGCCGGATTTAGCGTCGGCTCACTACGCCAAAACCACTCTCAATTGGCTTGCGGAAAAGGGTATAGATTTCGTTGAGAAAAATATCAATCCACCAAATTGCCCTCAGCTTCGACCCATCGAACGTTACTGAGCAATCGTGAAGAGGGTCTTCAAGAAGACTGGTAAGGCAGCTGGGAACATGCAGGAGTTCAAAAAATTTGAGCTCAAGCGTCCAATAAATGCGATGCAACACTTGTCCGGAACTTGATGAAGAGCATTCGATCCAAAGTTTGAAAATTCGTGAAGGAATAACTTAAATTTCATCCGGTCTTCATTATGTTCAAGTATTAACCTCGTACAATAAAGGATCAATTTTTTGTATGAATAAAATATCGGTTTTCAACATAATTTGAAAGAAAGTTTGTGGATAGCTTATTTTCGATAAACTCCTGAGTGTCTCGCTTCTCACATTCTCATCTGTTTCTCCAAGCGGGTGAAAAGGTCGTTTTCCTCTCAAGTGGGCGAAAATTTCGGTCTCTGGTTTCAAGTTTTGTTATAAATTTGAAATCAAATTCTCATGCTAATATCTGAAAAACAAAATTAAAAGCGATTGTTTTTTTGTTTAAATATGCTGGTAATATTTTAAGCTTTTCATTCAATATGTAACTACGTCGAAATTGTATGTTGAAAATTATAAAATATGATAACAAAAGTAGCCAATTGTGATAACTAAATTTGTTAAGTGATATCAGCGGAAATTAAAATGATATCTGGGATGACAGATTTGCTACTATGATACAATGTTTTTTATTTTCTTTTCCTAGGGTACATCGCACTTCTTGAGATGTATGGAACCGTAGTTAAATAAATTTTCACTAGCACCATAATTTATCGCTCCTGTTTCGGCAATGAATACCACAGTAATCAATTCGTTACACTCCATTGAGGACTGGATGTCCAGTGGAAAATAAATGGTAATACGTCAGTCTTATATTTGTTCGCATAAGTTACACAAACACATGGCGCTCCGAATACCAATGTAAATTAATTGCAACAAATATTTTTCATTGCTTGACATAGTTCATAGAAACATCAACATCAATTTGAAACCCCATTTTCAATTTCAGCGTAGAGTAATTTTAATTTAAAAACTCATGTTGCATATCTGGTGAAAAGGCTCCTCTCTTCTCAATAACTGGTACCATTCGATTTTCATGAATTTGTTGCCAACACAAAAACATTTTGTTACTGTTCGAAAAAATATCCAACACATTCTAGAATAACAAAAAAAAATTGCGCTATTCTGGACCGCCGATTCCCGATGAAACTTTTCCAATTAAGATCTAATTGGTCTCAACAACATACAGACAAAGTTTCAGATACTGTGAACAGTGCATATGGGCTTCCAGCAGGGTTTGTTTTTATTCCTTTCTTTCCCAACCCTGATGGGAGGGTAATGTCGACATGCACAGACACGATCCGCTTGCGGCTGATCTACGTCAATAGAAAGTTTGCAAATCAATTTATATTGAATTGACTTTAGATTGAATTTCCTATTTTGATTGAATACAGAAGACAATTTCTCGTTTGAATGACTGAGTTGGATTGCATTAATTATTGTTTGATCTGGTGACAAGGTAGTGCGGAAATCAGGTATTTATTGTTGGTTGCAATTAGTTATTCCGCGGATGTTTCTCTGCGATACTTTATTTAACTTATAAGTTCTTGTTAACTGTCGTATTCATTATCGTAGACATATCATCTTAGCACGTTGTTCAAGGAGAATCCAAGCACGCAATCAACATCAGGACACCATATCATCACCATCTTCATGATCTTTCTCTACTGATAAAAGCCATCGTCAATATTGGCTCGACCAAACCAACGACTTTTCCCTCTAGGACAGAGGGCACAGCAGCCCGAGCAGGATTGAAGAGGGGTGTGCTGCTGGGATTTCGATGATATTTTGATTGGTTTCATTCCTTATTTGCTTCTCGCATGTGGGCACGGGGCCTGCTGGTATCGGATATGGCAGGGATTTTCTTTTTCATCCGTTACATGCCTATATGGGATGGAAAGGATAAAATGTGGCCTCTTTTAGCGAATTGATTTAAGGCACGCCTATATTTGCGGGCGGCAGGGTTCGATATTCCCCCGATCATAAAACAAATTCCAGTTTGCCTTGTCTGGGCATGGGGAATGAATGTGTATAATCACATATATGGTCATCTTTTTTGATGATTGTTGACTCTATGGTTTGGCTTATCCTCTATTCTTTCCGAAAAAAAGTTCCAATATGTTATGGAAGAAGTTTGGCCACAACGGCTTTTGTCGAAGTTTTAGCTTAAATCTTATCTTGAAAAGTCCTGTGTTCTGATTATCCATAATGCTCATCGATGGACTTGGATTTAATGTAGGTATGACGTGGTCTGATTGTCAACCATTCATCTATAATTTCAACCCGATTGAACAACCAATGCACAGTCGGCAAAAATGGACCCAAAATCCCATTAAAATACTTATAAATAGCTTATCTTATGTGAGAAAATGCGAGGAATCTAATAGTGTTAGTTTCTTTTTGGGTTGACCAGAGTAAAAGTCCTGTTTCTCCCCACACTTTGAATGCAAACTAGAATTAAGCGGGGATATACAGTTAGAATGACTAAAAATTTTGTTTTTTGTTATTGCATTAAAAGCTAGTAAATTTCCCGTAAAATACGCTCCTGAAACCCTTTTTTTTTAAATTCTAACTACAAGTGTTTCTTTTCATCGTTTTTCGAAGACGCCTTGCCCAAGGAACATTGCTGGTTTTATCATGGTTTTATAGCATTCTTGAAGTCTAATTCATGCTCTTCAGAACCCTTATAAAACCAAAATTGTTACTTGGGTGTTTACGCGCAGCAGGTATAAAGAGGCGCTTGACCGCTTGAACAAACTTTCAACGCGTTTTTCTCAAAACCGCATTTTTGGAGTTTATGCCGCACAGTGGCACAATTCTAAAAAAAGACGGTCAAAAACATCTTCACCCTTTTTTCATCATTTTATCGACTAGGTGTCTTTGGAAGAGTTGCTCAAAATTTCATTCCGCATCTTTTGGAAAAACACGCCTAACTTTTCATGAGGGCTTAGTTACACTTTGAAATTCTAACTTTATCCAGCTACGAGATAACCGGTTTCTGTCCTCGACAAAGTTGTAGAACAAGTAATTTGACCCGCCAGAACCCGGATATATATATATTTTTTTTAATTTGTTGAACATTACCTCACATGCGATATATTAATTGGCTTTTAACCTGTACTTTTTCAAACTGACGTTTTACCAGGTACCCTTCAATACCCACCGCTGAAAATTTCAGGAATACTTGTTCATAAGATAATCTTTCAAATACAATCTGTTTAAGAACCCGCTAGGACCCGCCCACCCTTTTTGAGGCGGTTGATTATGACGTGACACAGACACTTCAACCACCATACATTAAAATGTGGTCGTCAGCGAGAATTAGTTTGTTGGGCAAAAATGTGTATTTTAATAACTCCTATAATTTCTTAGAACAAATTGAAATTGTCAAATTTAAACAGAGTACTAATTTTTTAAAGAAACACAGTTTCAAGGTAGTGCTGAAAGAAAACCATTTATATCTCTTTAACGTTAGGCTTAAGAAACTTAGTGTCTTAAGCAACTTCTCATCAAATTACTTGTTCTACAACTTTGTGCAAAACAACAACCCGTGATCTCGTAGCAGGAAAAAGTTAGAATTTCAAAGTGTTGTTAAGCCCTAATGAAAGGTTAGGCGTGTTTTTTAAATATGCGGAATGAAGTTTTGAGCAACTTTTGTTAAGACACCTAGTCAATAAAATGATGACATAAGGGTGAAAATGTGTTTGACCGTCTTTTTTTCAGAATGATGCCACTATGTGCCGATGATAACTCGAAAACTAATTTTTCGATGAAGCTGAAACTTATAGGATTTCTTCAATATTGTATTACCTTCTCTATGAATCAAAACATTTTGTAATATTTTATTATAAAATATGAAAAGCTGTGATAAAATGGCTGAAAAAATGTGGAAAAAAGTTTTGCCAAATTTTTTTTTAACTTTTTTTGCAATTAATCTATTAACTGTAAAGGTAATAAATATATTTTTTTGGGTTAGCCGGATTCAGATCAAAACAGCGACCAGGAGATCCGTAACAAGCAAAATACAATGACTATTTCAGCATACTCAAAAGGCCGCCATTTTGTTGAATTTTTTTTTTAAATAACCTTATATGCTACATGGGTACACTTATAATTGTGAAAAAGTTTCTTTTGATTCGAGTTAAAACTTTCCCTTGAAATTTTTTTTCAAAAATTAGTTTTTTCTCTCGTTCTTACTGTATATTCCCTCTTAAGGGTTGTTCTTGACAAAATCTGGACACCCCTAAATACGTATATCTCTGAAAATACTTCATGAACGCGTGAAATATTTCGCTGACTGATGAACGTATGTCTGTTCATTGTGTAAATGTTTTGTTTGGTGATACTACAAGCTTTTAGATAGAAGACGGCGTCAAAAGAAGAGCAAGTGCGAAAAGCAATTGAGTGCGGTCGCAACAAAAATCCGGATCTATCAGTAAGAAAACTTGCAAAACGCTTGGTTTTCCTGTAAACACTGTCCATAACTTTCTTAAATCTCTCTATACATGTTTGATGACAGCCAGGAAGGCTGGGAGCGGAACAAAAACGGATCTCAGAAACCACCAGAAGGACGCGAAGGTGAAGCAAATATTGCAGAAGACACCAGATCTTTCGGTACGTACTGTGGCTAGAAAATTAAAAATCTCTCCAACTTTCGTGCATATTTCCAAGCACCGGTACGGTATGAAGTCGTTCAAGGAGAAAACTGTACCGGACCTTAAGAACATGTCTTATTATACTGCCATGCAACGGAACGGCGTAGAGGAGCATTTCAGGGAGATGAAAAAGGCCAAGTTTCCTAAAAAATATTTGGTTTGGCAGGCAGTATGTAGCTGTGGTCGACCCAGCAAACACAGGATCGTATATGATAGAGGATAAGAGTGGGAAGTGGAGGCGATATACGTACATTTTACTTGGAGTCAAATGGACGTTTGTACCTATATCGCCTCCACTTTGTACTTATATCCGCTATCATATACAATTTTGTGTTTGCTGGAAAGTAAACCAAAGCTTTTTCACTATCGGAACGGAAAACAAGAAAATATACCATGAAGAATGCCTAAAGAACCCGAGCAGGACCGAATAGTTTGATAACTGGCCTTGGTATTTAAGAGCTCAGATTAAGAGGTAAAATACTTGAGGATAATACCAAAAAAATGTTCCCACAATGTTTTGCGAATACCCAATTGAGGTAAGATAATTCCAAAATAGTACCTCTCAGGTATTCGAAATAACAAATTTTGTTATTAGAGAGATATTTTGCTGGCAATTCTTAGATATTTTGTTGAGGTATTTTACCTCTTAATCTGAGCTCTTCAATACCAAGGCCAGTTATCAAGATCAAAATAAGGTATTAAAATGTTGTAATCGCCTGCTCGGGATGTGATTGTTATCATTCTTACGCAGCCATGACGTTTTCTCGAAATTCTGGCCTGATTTGGCATCTTGTCACTACGCCAAAGATGTTTTGGAATGGTATAAAGCGAATGGAGTCCATGTTGTACCGAAAGAGGCGAATCCACCTAACTGCCCGGAGTTGCGACCTATCGAGCGGTTTGGGCTCTCGTGAAGAGAGAACTGTCTCAGTATAAACAACAAGCTACAACTATAAAAAAAATCGAAAATCTTGGACAAAAGCAGCTAAGTAGGTTGCAGAGAAAGTGTGCACAGTTCTTATTGGCTGGATTGTACTCAAAAGTTCGTAGTTCGTCATGCAGCCCGATTAAGTTACTGTAATTAGTTTTACGATGACTAATAATGCCAAGTTAAATGAATAAAATATGCATCTTGGATTGAACTAAAAGCAAATTTGTTTTATTCCAAATTTAATCTGTCCAGATTTTGTCGCGATCAAGCCTCTTTAACCGACAATTTATCTCGGAGCTACTTTATGAAATCTTGATTTTTAAAACCGCATGGTAAATGAGTGTATCAAATTATGAGGAGAAATCGGGCAAAATGGACAATTTTCTGAGGTCAACTCTACACAAAACCATCACCATTCGTTTTCCAGATATTTTTACATAACTTCAATGACAGTGAGAGTAATACTATTGGCACCAATCTTCAAAACCACATGGTATATGAGCTTATGCATCTATGAGGAGAAATCGGGTAAAATGGACCATTTCCTGGCATTCGATCCAAGTAAAATTTGTTTCATTCAGTTCCCCAGCTTCTTTTGCAAATTAACAGTGCAATTGGATCTCAATATAGAAGCACCAAGTTTGGTTTTTGGGTAATGATTCTAGCATGAATTCAAAATAAGGGAAGGCACGAGCAAAAATTCTTCGAACCAATGTTGGATATCAATTATTGGTATATTCACACCGAAAATACCCATTTTGTAGCATATTTAACATATACACTACCAGTCATAAGTAAGGACTCGCTTTAAAAAGTATTGCAACTCTCAGTTGAATATTACATCACCTCGAAAAGTTTAGCATCACCTATATACATACAAGTACATTCATGATGCTATATCTCGAGACCCTTACTATCGACAAAGGTGCGCTCTTCAGCAAAGTTGTTTGGAAGGTCAAGAACATTCGAAAAATGGACGGAATTCCACCGCTATATGGCGCTAGTGAAAATGCGAAATTGAGCATTTTCAACTTTTTCTGTCTCGTGATTCGTGATAAGAAAGTTATGATAAGCAAAAAAGTTCTTCGACAAATTTGTTTAGAAGGTCCAGGGGAAGGAGAACCGTTTTTTGGAAGTTTACCGCTACATGGCACTAGTGAGCATGTAAAATTGGGCCTGATTCACTACGTATTGAAGTGATCAGTGATCTAAGACTGTCTTACTTCTCATCTAAGTGCTAATACATATTTTAGGTCTGATTAATTTTGTGTTCAAGTGATTCACGTTTTATAAACTTAATATTTAACTGGTTAAGGATGAACTCACAACACATTTTAGTTATTCAGGTCTGGTTTACTTCATATTCAAGTGATTAAGGTCTAAAGCATTTAATTTTCAGGTGATTCAAGGCTAACTCTCTTCATATTCAAATGTTTCAGGACTGCTTCTATTCATATTCAAATGATTCAGGCCTGATTCGATACTTATTTTTAGAATTCAGGACGAGCTGACTTCAAATTGAAGTGATTCAGGACTGTCTCACGACATATTCAAAGTCTGGTTCAATGGGCAAAATGCCACGAAAATGGCCATATTTGAGAGTAAAAGGAGAGTCTTCGTCCACCGTTTTCCCACTGAGCGAATGAACCCAGGCTGTGTCGTACCCACCGTTAAACATGGAGGAGCATCCGTGCTAGATTGAGGTTCGTTTGCTACTCAGATCTGGTGTAGGGGATTTTATACTTATAGACGGAATTCTTAAAAATTAGGGCTACCTAGACATCCTTAAGAAACACGTTGTTTCAAACGGTTTGCGATTAATCGGTGAAAGTTATGTTCTTCAAAAGGACAATGATCGGAAACATTCCACCAAGCTGTGTCGAGGGTTCGATTAAGACTTGGACAAAAATAAAACGTTATCCGACATGTTTGGCCGGAGTAATCACTGGATCTAAGTCCAATCAAACTGATATGCTGGAAAAAAATCCCTAGAACCACAAACACTTGTGGGAAATTCTATAAATAGCTTGGAAGAAAATCACGGTGATACATTGCGGAAAATCATTGAACAAATGCCGAAAACTTGTACAAATGATAAGAGAAAACGGCGGGTATTTTGAGGAATGAAACATTTTATTGATATCGAAGACTCGAACTTTCCATCTTATCAGAATCACAAGGTAGAACCAGTTGAAAATGCTCAATTTTCCATATGTCCTAAGGAATATAATGTCCACGCATGGTTTGATGTTGATATAGTATTAAGCGCCACGTAGCGGTGAAACTTCAAACAAAACAGTTCACCTTTCGAATACACTTGACCGCCTGAACAACTTTGCCGATGACTAGAACTTTTTATCTTATCAGAATGACGAGACAGAACAAGTTGAAAATGCCCAATTTCCCATGCTCAATAGGGCCACGTTGCGGTGGAACTCCGAACACAACGGTCCAGTATCCGGATGCGCTTGACTTTCTGAACAACTTTTATGAAGAGCGCATCTTTGCAGATATATAGGGTGTAGCTGTATCTAGCTGATGCTAAATGGGGGGGGGATGCAATATTCAAGTCAGTGTTGCAAAACTTTTCCAAGCGAGTACCGATTTATGACTGGTAGTGTATATAAATGGATGTTGGTAATCTCGGATTAGCAAAATGAGGTCAAACATCAATGACTAGCTTCTATGTATCGTACCTGTGCTGAAAACATCCATAATGTTTATATTTGACTCCTTTTCATCATTTATTTTATTAACCCGCCAGGAATCAGTACACATAAAAAAAAGGAAGAATCATGAGAAACCGTCAATCCGTTCTGAAGCTTTAAATTGTTATATACATAAACTGTTCCATTTGTTTATATGTAGATGTAAATCACATATTTTAGTGCAGTTTAAAGTTGAAGCTAGTTTAGTTGAACGCCTCATTGTGGCATGCATCATTCCTGGATTGCAACATTGACGGAACACGATGGTCACCCGTATCTGTCCCCGCTCTCCGAATTACACCCTTCAATGCAATGGTAAATACAACGTGTTTCAATCATACCAACAACTTTTGCGTTTGGAGTGTAAATATTATTCGTGAAGCTAAAGAAAAGGATAGGTTATAATACGAAAATGAATTTCGAAAACTTGCTAAAACTTATCAGTGAAGAATTTTGTTACACACCGTCCTCTAAATTAAAAAAAAAAAACAAATGAAAACAAATGCTATCTTTACCAAAAAACAATTGTTGTAAATACTCTTCATGAAGCTGCTCCCAATTTCGTTTGCTGCTGCCTTATCATAAAAAGCCACCGTAGGTACCTAATTCTCATTCCTTACGCATCCCCCATTCTGCTACCTTTGCCTTTATTCCGAAAGATTTTTTTGGTTGTTTATACACCTTAACAAGCGACGATGTGATGGCACACATACAGTGCACGCAGTTTTTTTCTTTCTCAAATGCTGAGCGCTGTCGCAGTCAATTTCATTTTTAATACATTTCCCATGTTACGACATGACCCGAAAATTGAAAGCAGCTTTCATCGTTCAGTAAAGTCAAACCGTCGCAAAGGAAGAAAAATCTTCAGCTCACATGTCAGTATCGGGTGTCTTGTTTTCTGAGATGGCGGTGATGTTTCCTTTTAAATTTTACCCAAGAATGAACAAAAATCGGATTGATAGACAACTTTGATTCTTATTGTGTTAGATGACAATGATAATACCATGAGACTTGCGTGTAACGTTTTGGTTAATATGCGTCAATTGTAGCTGTTGACTGTCGACTGTGATCCATTTTAAATTCGGCATCAGCAGATCCTATAATCTAGTAATCTTAAAGTTATGGTTACAGGGTGCGGCAGAAAATAATGCGATTTTTTTCTATTTCTTTCGAATCCCATTTTAAACTTGTTCAAGCAATAATATCAAGTTTTTTGAGTGCAGTTATCTTTATAAAGTCCTTTCAAACAAATTAATTCAATGTGTCCTCAATTTTTATTAATAACATCCTCGAGCTGACGCCGAAAGCCAGAGCATGCCGTTTGGACGTAGTCCTCCGATATTGACTGCCATGTGCGTGTTATGGTTGACTTAAGGGTTTTCACACTAGGGTGTGATGTTTTGCAGGATCGTGCTTCAACATACGCCCAAATCGAATAATCCAACGGTAAAAGATCTGGCTACTAGGGGATCACAAATCCTTCGGTCAAAACTTCATGTTATCGTTCAACCATTGTTGGGTTCGATTGGACGTGTAACACGGCGCTCGATCCTGCTGTATGACAACGTTTTGATCCTCGGAGAAGATGGCCTTCATCCAGGGAAGCACTTGGTCCTTCAAAATACCGATATACACTTCGGTATTGATTTTAACTCCAGCATCAATGCAAACAGGCGGCATTTTCAAACCGTTGGACGCCACCAAGTCAAACATCATGACACCAGCCAGATGTTTGGTTTGAAATATGAATTTAACTTTTTCCGGAACGTTCTCCATTTTCTCGGAGAACAGGATTATCATTTTTTTCCTTCTTCAACAAGGAAAGCAATCTTTTGGAACGAGTCACTCGTAGTTCCTTGACCCGGACCTTAATCAAGTGGCTCTTCACTCTGGCTCTGGAAGATTTATGCAGGCCTTCTTTGATGATTCTCCGCATGGAATTCTCTGAAATATTAGCTGCCTTTGCAAGTTTTCTTATGAAACGCACCGGGTTGCGAGCAATTTTTGCACGAACCGATTTGATCACGTTCGGAGTTCGTGCAAAGCGCGGACGTCCACCTTCCGGCTTCCGCTGCTTAGGACCATCCTGCAAGGACTTTTTTATGCGGTAAATTGTTGTCAAATTGCATGCTACCACCTTGGCAATCTCTTTCGGCTTCTTCTGGGCTAGCAACAAACTGGTGATCACTTTTTTCGCGAACATTTTGACGAATTTGCAACAAAAAAATAGAATGTTTGGATGCAGCACTTGAAAGCAAACATAAACAAATACATTTTCGACAGAAATTAGTCAAAAGCTACATGAATTAACCCAATACTCAAGTTTGAACATTTTTGCATTATTTTCTGCCGCACCCTGTATATGTAAATGAAAATATATCGCTTGAATTAGACCGGTATGGTTTTAGAATTCACTGCCGCAGCCCTATTGTTCACAAGGGTAGGGCTCGTCGGGGAACTGGACTTAGTGGGTCCGACACTATTTGATGGTCGAGTGCTAACCGGAACACTATTAATGTAGAGCCACCGATGTATTCATAATCGAGATTACTTTTCCTCAAGGCTTTCTTGCTCGAAGGCCTTGATCCAACTGACAAAGATGCTCATGGTTTTGACTTCTACAGGAAGCATTATTATAACATACTGACATTATTTACAATGCTAGTAATTAATGTACCACAACATATTACATAATTTATTTAAAAAAAAATCCATTCAAATGGGGGTTTTCGCCTCATGATATTCTTCCTGTTGAACTCTTTTTTTTATGATAAGGTTCTACATTTAAACTGTATAAGCTCTGTAAGCAACCTATCTTGAACCTATAACAGGTACAAGTTCAATACAAAAAATAAAAAAAAAAACAATATAGAAGAACCGTCTCCGATCAGTGGTTTGCCAAATAAACTAAACATATTATTTATTTAAACAAATTGAAAAACAGCTTCGTCAGGTCATAATTACATGGACTTCAACGGATTCAAGCAAATTTGATTAACTGATTGTGAACCATAACTAAATCGGTCCTATAATGAAAACCTAATTAGTCTGTTGATTGATGCACCAACCGAAATGATTGATTAGCGACAGCCACAGTCAATGGCTAGTTTGATTTTGTCGATACCCAATTTAGGTGGTCTTAAAATTGATTGATTTCCATGGTTTCTATCAATTGATTTCATTAACACCCGGTGTCTACTCGGACGTTTTCCCATCAGTTAAATCCTCTACGGAGTAAAAAGAGCCACTGTCAACATTCGTATTTAATAGGATTTTACCAGCAATATCTTACTATTTCACATTCAATCTTAGACATCATTTGTAAACTTCACAAAATGGCAAAAGCAAAAATATCCAATATAAAACAATCAACATGAATTTCTTAGTTTCCTGGACCATATCCAGCTCTGGCTACCGTGCACCTGAACGCAGAAAAAATTGCACAGACAAAGATCAATTTCAGAAGAAAAAACACCGCAAAAAGTCTAAGCTCATCCCAGTTCATAGCCCTGTCCAAATGTCACCCAGTTCCCATCGTCGGTCACGAGACCCAACCAGTGGTACAAAGAGAAGCAAACTTCTACGCGTGTCCTTAACAAGTGCACCAGCTGTAGAGGTTTTTCCTACGATTTTTTTTTTCAATTCAAATATTTACTCGGACTCAGTTGTCATATCTGTGGCATCTCTGGCGGACACACGAGAAAGGACGAACCATCCGGACGGACCCAAATGATGTAGTCGCTGCTTTTAAGAGACAGGAAATTGTGTCAGTATTCCTCCCAGTCTTGCCGTGTGCTGCATTTGTGGTTAGGTGTTTTTTTGTGTGTGTGTGAATATGCAAGCGAAGAGAAGCTTATGCTTGGAATCGCATCTCGAGTTAATGAACCAAGCTGGTTTGTTGATGAGGATCTCAGATGAGATTTTATTTCTTCTTGTGTCCGCTCTGTTGGAAGTCATAGAAGAAATTTGATGCAGTGATTGAAGGATTTGCAAATTCAGTTTTTGAGCTGCTTAGTATGAATGCAGAAACAGGATGATTTATTTGATAAGAGCTCAGTTATCGTACATACTGCACCAGAAAGCTCATATGACGAATTAAAACTAGTGAGGTTAAAAAAGTTATTTCCATATGCTTGAACACTCTCTTAATCGGAATCATTTCTATATTTTTTTTTATTCTTTCACCTTCCGTCGGTCTATTTTCTCAAAACATGGTGACAACCATCGACGCCAGGAAGACGAATCCACCACCTGGACACATGAGCCACACAGCAGGTAGCACACAGTCTTCCGAAGGAAGACGGGACCAGATTTTTTCGCGTCACAAAAACCACCGACCTCGCCTGAAATTGAACCCAGACCCACTGGAGTGACAAATAGCAGTCACGTTTACCACTATATCACCGGCGCCGGCAATTGTAATTTTTTTATTTATTTATACTGACTTTGTTGAAACATTTGACAGAGTTGATATACCACTGTTGCTTTTTAACTATTCGAACGAGGCTTTAACAAACATTTGAGTCCACTACTGTTAATTTTATTTGTCAACTATGGGAAGCACATTTTGAAACTCCTTCATGTTTCCATATAGACGCATTGCGAAAACAATTTAGCAGCATATAATCCATCTAGACTGTCATTTGAAAAGGGCCAAACTTTTTTTTGCTGATATAATTGGAAAATGACAAATTTGGCAAAAATGTTTTGCATAGATGACTATCACAAAATGAGTTAAATTTTTGAATAAAGATATTGATAAAAAATATTAATTGAGCCCTACACTGAAAAAAGAATCAATTTTGAAAATATTAAGCCGATTTACAAAAACAATCACTGGTTTTGTGTATAACACTCGACCGGTTGACGTAGACTACGCTAAATCGTTTGATGCATTAATATATCCAATATGTAAGATAACCCATCCTTCGTATCGAAACATTAGAACGCACGTGTTGTTGTCATTGTTTTAAATGTTAATATGGTGAAAAGGCAACATTTGTGTAGTCTGTTATGGTTTTGGTGATATGGCCAACCAGCTGGAGACAATAATCCTTATCGCGTTACATATTTTTTAGGGTCTGTATGAGAATTCAAAGTTGATAATAAATGATGAATGCATTTCTTAACCATCAAGTACTGTGAATATGGAATGGTGGGATGGGATAGAGAGAAATTTCAATCAAATTACATTTATAACTGGGAAAATCGCAATTTATTCGATATCGTTAGGATCTGCAAATCGTTCACCCGTGGCTAGTAGAGTGTGCGTAGGCTTGTGTGCGTAAAAAGCTAGAAAATCAATCCTTTGGCGTCACTGAAAGGGATTCAGCAGAAGCAGGAGAGAAAATTCCGCTTAGGGCTTCCGCCTTACTCCCTTAGGACGAAATTTCCTTGGCGCACGTTATCGCCTTCGGAAGGAAGCTGATACGTCACCAAATCGCTCCGTCGAAGGGACATGGTTCCTTTGGTGGTTTCTAAGGAACCACGTGTTCGGCAGTACCCTCCGACGGTCACTTAGTGCCGAAACTTCACCAAGAATCCATCGTTTAATCGTCTCCAGCCAACATAGGAGTCGGCGCCTAAACAGCGGCAACAAACAAAATTATCAACTGGTGAGTGCGTTCTTTTTACTTTGCAGTGTGGCGTTCGGGGAGAACGCCACGAAGGATATTTTGTCTGCCGGCTTAAGACCGATGATACCCGGACCGCTTAATCTGGATGCGTCCCTGAGTTATTGAGGTTACGTCCAAAACGACGCCTCCTAAACCCTGTCGACAGTGAAGGAATAAGAACAGAAGAGCACGTGATCACAATTAGATAAGGAATAGCAACCCAATAGTAGCCTAACAAAGAACGATCGACAATAAAGAGAGCATGCTAGAAAATCTAAAATTGTAGTGAACACGTTACTACTGTATGGGATGGTTTATTACCGTGAAATAAAATCTGGTCGTTTTTAACACACTAAGTACTGCTGTCAGATTCATCTGAAGGAATGTGAACCCATTGTTCCGGATTCGAATGCGGTATAGCATTCCATCTGGTGGGGAATAGCGGTATTACCAATAATGAAGAATGTCTGGGTACAGGTTTGCACTTATATTTGGCTTATTTTACTATAATCGCATTGACAATGGCCCGTCATTTTTTGACGAAAGACTACATCTCTGTTTTCTATACTGGAGTACAACTAAAAAAATCGAATTAAAAAATAGTTATTACCTAATATCTCAGTCATTTCTCCAAAAACAAATTCAAAAATTTAGCACTAATCGATCAGAAATATTTCTACGCATCGATTCCTTCAGAAAACATTGTTGATTTCATTCCACATGTTATTGGAAAATTCATAAATGTTAAGCTTTCGCTTAAGAAGTATATCAATTCAAAGAATATTGCATTGTGCAATCAAAACGGCTAATATATAGTAGTGTAGCTCAACGTCATCATTTCGATTTTCAATGTAACACTGCGTTATGCTTCCCTATACCGGGTGACATTTCGAAATTTTGAAACATGAGAGCGTTACGCAGAAGAAAAAGTTTTTGAACGCTTATAACTCTCGTTCAACAGAACAGAATGACTTCATTCATACACTATTTGATTAGAAAAATTTACAAATCTAGAGTTTATTTTCATTAGTGCGAATCTTACATTGAGAGAATCACTTTGATTACTTTCTCTTTCATTCATATTCCAATCACCTTTACGTTTTTCATTCTACTATTTGTAGAGTATGCTAGCACTGTTGTGTTTCGATCTGTACTAAAGAATCCCTCGAATGCTTTATAATGGCGCTGTAATGGAAGAGAATGAGCCTAGAGAGTATGAATAGCTCAATTATTAATTTGAAAATGACTAGCTTTTACTCCCAATCTGCATATGCATAGGTTGATATGGTTATGGTTTTCCCTCTACGGGACCTCAATAATGGATAACAAATTGTTCATATTGTCTTCTTCTTTTTATTTTATTGAGTTTCATTTCATGTTTAATACCACAATAGCCACACCCCTCAGCTGCAAAATAATGTTTCTTTATTGCCAGTGTCTGATTTTATAACTAATCAACGCTAGTATATAGCAAGTAAGACGAACTGAATAAATTCAGTTTTCATCCAGGGATGCCAGATATACAGACATGTCTGTATTTATACAGACATTTCCAAGTAACCGTTAAACACTAAATGCGGCATTATATCAGCATTATATCTGCATTTAAAGCAGCACTTAAATGCCTTGAAGCTCTTTATTCAGATATAATGCTAATATGATACTAAGAAAGGTGAAATAACATGCTTATATAATGCAGAAGTGACAGCTCGTAGATAGCATTAGTAATGGAGTAAAAATGCATGCAATATTGAGCTATAAACAAACCGCTTAGTGTAAATTCATATTTTTAGTATCGGGTATAAAAATGAGTAAAGTAATTTTTGGTAGAATGAAAATATTGCGAAAATTTCCTTTACTGCGTCTTGAACCAAGGTATCATCATGCATGGTTGGCTCGCTGCTTTGGCTGCCTGTGTTTAGCTATAAGGTGTTCCAGATTTGTTAGAGCTTTCATCTTCGCATGCTACGAACGAATTTGAAGGCGTAGAACTAACTGGCTGATGGAGATTCAGTAGTTTCTGGAACCAAATCATCAATATGATCAGGTTTGTCAAGTTGAGAAGTATCGTAGTTTCGATACAATATCACTTTACGTCTATAATTTCCACTGTTTAAAGTTTGTTTCCACTTATTATCGGCCATACTGGATTTTGTTGACTCCAAATCACTTTTCAATGCTTTTGTAAACACATTCTAAGCATTTTATGATAGTCTTATATAAGCACTAAATGCAGAACATGATAAATACTTTTATGCATTAAAGCAGCCTTATATGCGCATATAATGCTAGCGATAATGCTAAATTTTAGGTGGAGCTAGAATGCATTTATAATACTAATATGAAGCATGCATGCATAACATATGCTAATATAGAACTTTTAAGCAATATTAATGCTGATATAGTGCTATTATCGGGATATAGCTTAATGCTTATGGGTACTAGGGTTGTATGCATGACTTCATACAGATTATTATACATTATACAGATATTGCGAGAAAGTAAAAAATTTTTACAGACATTGATAAGATGAAAGTGATGCTGAAATGATTTTATTTTCCATATAAAGTTGGCATGTTTGTTTGTTGACGAGCACTCTATATTTATAAAAAGTTTATCAAAAAACAGTTTGACTTCTCGGAAGTTGTCTCAGATGTTACACGTAAGTTTTAGTACTTGGGAGTATGTACTATCATGAAAGTAAGAAAAAGAATAACCCCAGTTCCCTACGACAACATGCCCCCACGGTAATGGTGCACTTTGTACATTTGCACAAAAAGAAAAAGCGTCTAATGCAACACGCTTGTCGAGAGTGAAAACAACCGTCTTCCAGTAGTCATCATCGTCGCAACGTCTCACTAGCGAAAGATAAGAAGTGGGAAAGGCTGTCCACGCCGACCTCAACGATGATGTTCGTCGACGCTCGGTTGGCTGAACGTCGGAGACCTTTCGAATATTTCACGCTCCATGAGATCCGCAACGGTGCGACGGATTTCACGGTACTTCTCCTCCGGATTTTCCAAAATAAATGCGTTTGCTATTCGCTTGCCTTGTGGACGGCAGCCAATAATCTCCACAGTGTCACCTAGTGGGGAGCGCATAAGGATGTTCAAATTTTCCAAATGGAACTAACTTGCTGTAACATCTTACTCGTCAAACTGAAGTTATTGCTAAAATGAGTTTTATACAAATTTAGTAAGTAACAAAGCTTCTCATGTACGTTTGCAAATTAAGAAATAAATGAAAACTCGACAAACCTCTAAAATGCCCGAAACCGAACCCCAGAGTGGTTTCCGTTTCACCTTGGTTGCCGGATCTCATCTCACCGGACATGTTGCCTCCTACTGCCACGATGTATGTTGCTGTATTGAAAGTAAGTCAAACAAGCACTAAAATTAGTGCGTCTCATTTACCCACAGACCCACAGACAGTCACCAAAGGTGTTTGCCGGCGCGGGAGAAGAGGCAAATATCATAAACGTGATCTATTTCTATCTCCATCTTCTTCGACTTATTTCCATATGAAACTACGAGTGTTGATGGCCATCGAATCGATTGAAGTTGGTTCGCAGCAAAAGCAGCAGAAGGCGATGCAGTTGTCTCTGGGCCCTGCCAACTACACCCTGACTGCACTAATAGCGACAACTTGAGCGAAAATTATGAAAATTTATGAAACTGAAGCCATGTGGTTGGGTGATTTGCCGGGTCGTAGTTGGCTTGTTGTTGCATATGCGTGAAGTTGGTGAAGTTTTGCGATGCGTGTCGGGACAATTAAAATGACTGAGTGTACTTGATGTCGTAGATCTACGTTCACTTTTTCTGCTGTCCAAGTAGGCTAAACCATTGTGGGTCACAGCCATTCAGATGCAGCATGGTTGCGAGCGTAAGATCCGAAAATTGATGCAGCATTACGAGGTGTTTTATGGGCTGTGAAGATTGTTGGGAGTTTATAATTTATCCATTACAATTGCCGATAACCCTCATCCTCAGGAGGTGTGAAATTGCGTTGATAAGCTTATCAAGGGATGGTGGATACTTGATCAACACCTCGATCGTAATTTTATTAATTGTTGATAAGTTTACACCAGAGGTAATGTAATAGCAGCATTTATTTTTTTTATCTGGTTTATTTATTTGGAAAGCTCAATCGTGTTCTTTAGAAGAATTCAGCAGTCTCATCAGAGAGTTGCGCCAGCACTAAATCGTTGTGCGGTATGATCAGCGCTCCCTTTTTTGTGTTCAGTCGGCTGTGATGATCGTTGGATGACATTCAGACTCCTCAAGATGTCGGAACAAATCAAATAAAGTAGTAAAGCCTATTCACGTGAAATTAAGGACACTTTTTGTTTGAGTTTAGTGACAGTTGAAACTCCCCACTTTATTTCGTGGTAAAACAAGTAAGATTCAATAAAATGGTGTAGAATCAAGTGGAAGTGCTCAAACGCATTTTGTACAAACAATTGGCGAATTTATTGGTACGCGATCTTGCCAAGAAACTAAAAATTACCGTGTTTTGTGTTTGCAAATCATTCGACCAGCGCTTGACTGTTGATCGGAAGGTTGGAAGTGGAACAAATCTAGTATCCATTATTGAGAAAAATGTTGTTTTTGTATTCTCCGTGCGTGGAGTAACGATTATGATGTAGAAGGAGATGTTCGCTCATCACCATGAGGCACCAAGAGGGGACAGTGTTAATGTGTTTTGCTAGAATGAAAGATATGAAGAGAACGTGTTGAAAGTTCCGACAGTGTACGGTAGGTTGGAAATAGAACAGATGTATTTAAAATTGAGTGAAAGGGCATGGGTACAATAGTACTCGAACCAAGGACGTCACCCTTTGCCTAACATCCCACTGCGGGGTAAGTCTAGGAACGGATGAATCCGCCACCTCAACAGGCAAAAGGTGACGTTTGAAAAGCAC
>JASCZW010014334.1:0-23168 GCA_034211315.2 Aedes japonicus
AGTGATCGCCATCAGAATAATTGTATAGACTGTTCCAGAAAGTATAAAAACACTTTCATAGTAACAAAAAAGTCATGTTTTTTAGTTTTAATAATTTTATTTGGCAAATAATATTTGCATTTGTGTTTTATATGATATTTTACTCTCGTTTAATCAAAATATTTAATCATAGCCAAGACTCCTAACTAAAACTCTCGATTGGCTGTGCCTCCGGGCAGTTCGGCGGATTCATGTCTTTCGGCACGAAACATACATTTTGACTTTTGAACCATTCTAAGGTGTCCTTTGCGTAATGACATGACGCCAAATCAGGCCAAAACACTACTTGACCTTCGTGCTGCCTGATCATTGGCAATAATTGCTTCTGGAGACATTCCTTAACATATTTCTGAGTGTTCATCGTCTCCATTGTGATGTTTATACGGACTAGATATTTTACCACACTCGCATATTGCCTGCCAAATTATTAATTTTTCGGTATAAATTGCCTTCTCCGTTTTGGGGATGTCTTTGTCTTCGCTTACAGTATAGAATTGTGGTCCGGGAAGCGTTTTGTAATCTAGTTTCACATACGTTTCGTCGTCCATTATTGTACACCCAGAACTTCTACACAATAACGAATCGTAGAGTTTGAGGGCCCGTGGTTTCACGGACGCGGCTTGTTTTGGGTTCCTTTTGAGTTTTTTCTGCTTCCGGTATGTTTTTAGCCAAAGTCCCTTTCTTTGGCACGCATGACATTACTCAACGAGATCCCTAGTTTTTTCGCAACATTCCGAACGGAAGTCGCTGGTTTTCGCTTGTAGGCATCCCTGATATTTTTTATCGAAAGACCGGATTTCCGACCACTCTTCGGCGCATCTTCAAACATTCACTGTTCTCTATATTTTCGAATCGCAGATCGTACCGTTCCGACGCTTACACCTTCTTCCTTAGCCAATTTTTGCTCACAGTGCACCAATTGTGCACGATACTTTTTCGTTGTTCCGGAGTAAGACCGCGCATTTTGATGGGAAACACAAAACGGAGCACTTTTTTGATGCTATGTCATTCAAAAATGTGCAAACAAAACGACGCAGCCAAAACATGTTGAAATATTTCATTATATTCAAAGTGACCGTTAGGTGTGCTTATACTTTTTGGAACAGTCGATAGTCTGCGGTAGTTAGATTGCGGCTCTCTGTTTCTTGTAACGTGCCAACCAAAGAGCGACAGCTTCATAGCTTTATGATGTGTCAGGGGTGACCAGGGGTAATAGGGGTGGCCCCTCGGCTTGAGACGCCTCCTCTCCACTGCAAGTAGGTGAATCCACCTAGAATATAAAGGTTAGATAGTGAGCTCCATGGAACTTTTGGAGGAAACAACAGCTGTCCGAAGGTCTGAAAACAAAGATAAACAAGAATTCAGCGTATCATTTAAGGCCTTTTGTCGCTTCTGCTTAGAAAAATTAATCATTGCATTGAAAGCAAAAATCTTGATCCGTAACGCTGGTAGATCACCTTTTCGTGGTGCGTTACGGGGTATCAGATCTACCACCGAACCCTAGTCCGAATTAATTCAAACTAGGGAACATGTTTGTTTTTTGTAGTCAAAGGAACATATCTTAGTCCTCATTACATTTTATGTCTTATTAAAAGTGACAATACTCGTTTTGTGCCCCGATTGTGAGCTTGGAATAAGTAAAACATGGATGACTAGGGTTCTGATGCATGATCAGTATCGGAGCCATAGTTTGTTTTCTTTGCAATGAATCTGATTTTGACTGATAAAGGGGCGCGCCTTTGAAGAGTGCTCTTACTCCTCAAAGGGTTTAAACAGCGGAAACTTTCAATAAAATTCGATTCATTGCCAACAAAACAAACAATGACAACTGTCACAACACCGAATACTTCATCATTTTTCAATAGTGATGAGGTAACTCGACATGCACTACACAAAGGACACGGGATATACTACAATAGATCAAAGTACTGGTCGCAGTGGTTTATGTCCCGAACAGAGGAAAAAAAACAAAGCAAAAATCTTGAGATGATGCAGCGCTAGTTTCCTTCAGCTCCACGCCACTTCTGAGGATATTGATTCCATCCAATGCCCACACGGGATTCCTATTAACGAGATTGAGACTGCCTCCTTCCCGAACTTTTTTGTTATTGCTGCAGAAGGAAAACCCGTGAGAGTGAAGATTCAGTAGAAACTCTTCTAAAGAGTGTATCGAAAATAAGCTACTCACAAACTTTCTTTCAAATTATGTTGAAGCCCGATATTTTATTCATACAAAAAATTGATCCTTTATTGTACGAGGTTAAACTTGAACATAATGAAGACCGGATGAAATTTAAGTTATTCCTTCACGAATTTTCGAACTTTGGATCGAATGCTCTTCATCAAGCTCCGGACAAGTGTTGCATCGCATTTTTTGGACGCTTGAGCCCAAATTTTTTTGAACTCATGCATGTTCTCAGCTGCCTTACCAGTCTTCTTGAAGCGCCACTCACGATTGCCCAGTAACGTTCGATGGGTCGAAGCTGAGGGCAATTTGGTGGATTGATATTTTTCTCAACGAAATCTATACCCTTTTCCGCAAGCCATTTGAGAGTGGTTTTGGCATAGTGAGCCGACGCTAAAACCGGCCAAAACAGTGGAGGTGTACTATGCTTCTTATATAAAGGCAACAATCTCTTCTGGAGACACTCAGATCGATAGATTTCCGCATTTATAGTTCCGGTAGTGTAAAAAATGGTTGACTTCAAACCACAGGAACATATTGCTTGGCATACCAGTACCTTTCGGGCGAATTTCTCCACTTGAACCGACCTGTCCGCATCGCTCACATCCTCCCCAACGACGGCAGTAAAGTATTGTGGACCTGGAGGGTTTTTGAGTCCTCCTTTACATAGGTCTCATCGTCCATCAAAACGCATGCATCCGGACGCTGCAAAAGACGCGAATACAATTTCCGGGCCCTTGTTGCTGCTCGCTTCTTCTGTTCTGCACTTTGTTTCGATATTTTCTGCTTCTTGTAGGTCTTCAGGTGGTTTCGCCTCTTGATACGCTGGATCATTCCGACACTCGTTCCTCCTTTTTTAGCCAAATCACGTATTGACATTGATTTGTTCTTCATGATTAGAGATACCACTTTCTGCTCCAGTTCCGGGTTGGAAGAACCGGGTTTTCTCCCTCTTCCTGGTAGCTCATCCAAAGAATAGTGTTCCCCAAACTTATTAATGATGGTTTTAACACTCGCATGATGAATTCCAAACCGCTTCGCCAATGTTCGCATAGTAATACCCTTCTCACTTAGCCATGTGTCCAGAACCTTAATTTTCACTTCCTTTTCAATACGCGACATTTTGAAAACGCAGAATTTGAACCGCACAAACAAGTAAACGAAAGAAAGCTGACAGTCAAACGCACAGCATGCAGTGTTCAGAGCATAAACACCACCAGAAATACATGCGTAAAGGGCGAACACGAAATTATTGCGACACCGAAAATGTCATGCCAATTTTCTTATAATGTTTAGAATCAGACCAAAATTTTAGGGTAGTTTTATACATATATTTACTTCAAAAATCAAAAGAAAAGTTAATCGATGGAGCCTTGAGTGTAAAATTGAACGCATTTTCGCTTGATGCCCTCCATCAAAGTCTTTACAGTGTCATCCGGTACCAGTTTCTCAGTTTTTTTTTCCATTTTCTTAACATGTCCTTCTCGTCTTTGACTGTCTTCTTGCTCTTCCGAAGTTCCCGCTGCTCCACCGGGCGCAGCTCCGGACAGTTTGGCGGATTCATGTCCTTTGGAACAAAATGGACAGAATTGGCCTCATACCACTCCAGGACACTTTAAGAATAGTGGCATGATGCCAAATCTGGCCAAAATGGCGGAGCTTTGTCGTGCTGCTGCCAGAACGGCAAATGGCGCTTCTCGAGGCACTCAGATTTGTAGATCTCGCCATTTACTGTGCCCTTTGTCACGAAAGGCTCACTCCTCAGTCCGCAAGAGCAGATGGCCTGCCAAATGAGATATTTGCAGGCGAACTTCGACATTTCCTTCTTCTTAAATTTGTCGTCCACATAGAACTTGCTCTTGCTGGTGAAAAACTCCAACCCAGGAATTTGCTTAAAATCGGCTTTTATATACGTTTCGTCGTCCATCACACAGCAGCCATATTTTGTCAGCATCTTCTCGTAGAGCTTCCGTGCCCGAGTTTTAGCCGTCGATTGTTGCCGCTCATCGCGGTCTGGGAAGTTTGTACCTTGTATGTACGTAGTCCAGCTCCCTTCTTTGCATTCTGGACGTAGCTCTGCGACATGCCGATCTTTTTAGCCAAATCACGGCTTGAGACGTTGGGATTTGCTTTAATCATCCGCTTCACCTTTCCCTCCGTTTTTTTGTTCTCCGGTCCCGGTTTTCTTCCAGCTCCTTTGCCGTGGTCCAACGTCAACCGCTCCTGGAACCGCTTCAACACTCTGGAGACGGTTGAATGGTGAATGTTCAACATTTTTCCCAACTGCCGCGCAACAGGTCAGGAAATTCCAGGTGTTTGGAAAGAATTTGTTCTCTCGACTCGCGTTGGTTCACCTCCATTTTCGTTGAATCGAAAAACACGACTTCGAGTTTGACAGCATGTAAACAATACACATCAATGAGAAAGTGTGCAAAATTTGGTTGATTTTTACCCAATGGTAAAAAAGTTATTTCCTGTTGAATGTGTCGCAATAATTTCGTGTTCGCCCTTTAAAAAACAAAATTATTGGAGTTTAGTAAAATACGTATGACATAAAAAAAGATCCACTTCATGTATGAATAAAAAAAATAATCGAAAGAGTTGGAATCAACTCTTCAATAGTCAATATGACCTGCTTTCGCTTCAATGATGGACTGCAATCGTTTCGGGATGCTTTCGACTAGGTTCCTGAGGTGTTGTGGATCCAACTCATTCCAGGCCTGCTCCAGTGCCGCAAAATTTGTTTGTTTGTTTGTTACGTACGTTTTTTCGACTCTATTGTCGAGAATTGCCCAGAGATTTTCAATTGGGTTTAAATCCGGGCTCTGGGGAGGCCATTCCAAGGGTTTTATCCGACAGGCACGGAAAAAAGCTTGTGTTTTCTTGGCCGTATGCCGAGATCGTTGTGTTGCTGAAAAATGTAATTATCTTTCAGACCCATTTTCAGCAAAGATTCTTATATATTCTCGTTCAGAATATTTATACACCCATCTGCCGTTATAACACCATTGATTAGAACCAGATTTTCCACTCCAAACCATGAGAAACAGCCCCAGACCAAGATATTTCCACCGCCGTGCTTCATGGTCCCTTGTTGATGTTTATCCTTCAGCTTTTCGGCCATCGCTTTTCGGCCAAACTCGCAGTCGTCGTTTTCTGTTGAACAGCTCAAACTTTGATTCGTCTGACCAAACAACCCGTTTCCAGAACTCCAGTGGCTTATTTATATGGTTTCTTGCTAACCGCAATCGCTTCTCCTTATTCACCCTACTTATGAACGGCCGGTTCCGAGCAAAATGCCTTTTCAAACCGTGCTCAGCAATGCGTCGCCGAACTGTACGATCGGATATCGAAAGGCTTAGCTTTTCTCTGAGCGCACGGATGGTAACAAACGGATCCTTTTTAATTTCTCGGATGATTCTAGTGTCTTCGCGGTGATCAGACTTGCGATTGCGTCCACGTCCTGTTCGATCTGCGACACTTCCAAGCTTTTGGTGTTTTAAAACTATTTTCTGCACTGCACCACGGCTTACACCATACTTTTCGGCAACTTTGCGCTGAGATTCGTTTTTTGAGCAATCGCGTACGATAAGATTTCCAATTTGGACTGTTATTTTCTTTGCTCCCATGATCGATTCTTTAAAAACTCGTCACTTGGGCTAAACTCACTTATTTCTCACAACTGTAGCAATTATCTGTGATGGATGTAAATAAAGAAATGTCAAAAGCATGATCACCAAGGGGTAAGCCAAGTGGATGTACACGGAAAGTTTTTTTTTCCCAGTGGATCTTTTTTCGTAAACTTATTAAGCTTATTTCATTTGTCACTTGTAGTTGGCTGAAACGAATATGTATATTCAAACTTTTACGCTAAGCCTCATGAATGATACTCAAATATGAACAGCATTGATACGAAGTTGTAAGGATATCTATGCCTGATTAGTATACAGCTCGATGGATCTTTTTTTTCGCCGGTCACTGTAATGCAAAAAAAGGGAATGCTAGATTTGGCAGGACATAATGGGATATTTCATGTAAATTTAAGCCAGATAACGCCTGAATCAAGCCTGTTGTGTGAAAGATTGCAAACATTGTTGTATGGTTCATCAAAGACTACAATCGAGTGCGTTGTTTACGCCTCCTTTGGCTTGGAATTAAATGAGGGTAAATTTACATCTTCACAGATTTGGTTCAAACTTCAAAACATGAAATCTTTGTTAACGTTCCTTAATGTAAAAGAATTCAAGAACGTCTCGTGTTAATTTCATAATTGCTAAGTACTCCAGAATTCCTTAGGTCCCGGACGGGGTTGACCTGGTGTCGATTACCCGAGAAGCATTTGATGTTGTAAAATGGCCGATTAATCAGGTTGCTGTCGATTTGGTCGTTTTAACGGTTAAGATATAACATTTTAAAGCAAAAAATATTACTCCTGTGGCATCAAATTGAAAACTGATCCTGTTATCAGTGAGAGCAAGTTGAAAAGTCAATATGCAGTACATTTTTTCCTGTTGATAGCAAAATGAGTATTCTAGTTGATAATATGTCAAAACAATGAAAACAAAGCGACCTTCGTAAAAAAAAGGAGAACGCAAGATTACAGCAAGATGAAAACTAAATTTGATACGCTATGACAATTGTGAATTGAAATCAATTTTTGATTTAAATTTGATGTTGATACGAAAATAAAGTTTCGAATTTCTACCTTTATGATGTTAGACTTTACTCGGGATGCTTGGTACGCCGGGTGTCACCTTCGTTTCGCAGCATGTTGAAACTACTTTGATTTTCCTCCTGGATATGAACGGGGTACTGGATATCATCGCCAAAATCTCGGATCAGTTTCATGATCCTTGGTTGATTCCACCAGAACTACGTACACCGCTTCGGCTTATGAAAGCATATCGCAATCCTGCTTCCGTGAAGTCCAGTTGAGCGGTCTTCCTCCAACACAAATCCGGAATTCGATTTTCAACCAGTCCGATCTACAGCCCAATCCGCGTCTGTATAGCCTTCGACCTAGTCTCAATCACAAGCTAGTAGTACTCTTCAAGTACCGTAGGGCTAACTTTGCTTCCGTCCAGTCGGTTTCCGTCGGCTAACTTACTCAGCGCTTGAGAATAGACGCTGTCATAGCCACGTCTGGTCTTGTACAAACGGCCACATAAAGCATAGCACCAACGAGACTTTGGTACTTCTCGTTTGACGAAATTACTTCCTCCTCCTTTCACTTGATGTTGGGGTAACCAGGATGCATCGGTATTGGTGATGCCTTCACTTGCTCCACGCCGAATTTAGCCACAATTCTCTGGATGTAGCAGAAAATCTCCGTCCGTAGTCATTTCCACCTAGATCCCGAGGTAGTTTCTGACATCGCCAAGGCAGGAAATCTTGAATTTCTTACGCAGGAAAGAGCAAACTCGTTGGTAAAGGTTGTACGGAATCAAATTGCACCACTTTTAAATGGTTGTAACTTTTTATCCGTTGGGTATTTTCTATTGAAATCTTGGGTGGAATTAGTTCAATGTGTATTTGTTTACGTTGTGTAAGTTTCACTAGCAGATGTGCAATCGCTGCGAATATGGAGTCGGAAGAACAGCAGCGGCGCACGTACCTCGAAAATCCGGATCTCTCGCATCGCGCCGTCGTTTGACTATCGATTGGAAAGAAAAAAGTGGCATTCTATGCTACATCCATTGTCTGATGCTTCATCCTAAGCGCTGCTGTTTGTTCACTTTCTGCTGCGTCGAATATCCTACAAGCGTCATTTTCTGCTCCGTTTAGTCCAGCTTCGTTCAATTCTGCTTGGGAACCCACACGTACGGCTTGGTGCCAAACATTTGCAAATCCTCAACATCCGGTTTCTCGATCCACCATGCCTCGTACGGTGTCACCTTGAACGGCGCGGTAGAATGTCGATTTTAGATAGAAAATATCAGAACGAATGATCTTTGGTTGTCTTCATCTTCAGCCTCTCTTCAGCGTCAGATTTTTCGCGCAGTAAATACACGGTTGTGTACCGAGGAAAATTTCCTTCCAGGCAGAACTAACATTGAATTCGCAATCAACAGTCTTCGATTTACAAATCAGTCACCAGATTCTTCTGCACCAATTCCATCACGGCATTGTTATCACGTGACCCATCCTTCGGGCCATGGTGCTGGCAGTTGGTTGTGTGGCATCTCCCTTCCATCTTCATCGCGTTGGAGACGTTCTTCAATACGTATAAGTTACCAGAAATGCACTGCACGAGCTGCAACCTTTTTGTCCTTCAGAATCGTGCATCTTTTTGAATCGAAGATTACTGTCCCTTTGTTCATCCAGTTTTCGTACTGATATCAAATTTGACTCTAGGCTCGGCATCTAGAGTGTATCTGTAAGGATATGTGTCATACTTTAACATTCAAGATCACAACAATCAACGCGGCAAGTCTCTTTCCCCTTTGCAACTGTCATTATACCGTCGCTGAGTGCCACATGTTCGGTGATAGATTCACTCAGGTCCTCAAAAAAGTCTTTTTCAGCGCCATATGTGATGTCGCACGCGATCTACGACCCAGCATCCTGCTGTTCCTGAACTTCTCGCCATAAAGGTGGTTTCGCCACTTGTATCTGCACAAACCATCTTCACTCGAGACGCTGTTTTTCGATTTTTCTTGTCGCTTTGGTTCGCTTCTTCTCGGTCACTGGTCAGCTTCCGACTATCTCGCTTCTGATTGCCTGGTTTTTGGCAGTAATGGCAAATAATTGGCTCATTACAAGAAGCTGTCCGCAGGCCGGTCTTGGTACCATAGTTACCAATTTTCGTTACCTTATTGATGAGCTTCATTTTCACCAGATCTAATGTGAGCTCGTCATCAGCTCTCGAAAGCGGTCGTCAGCGTGTTGAAGGACTTCGGTAGGCTGCTCAAAACTAAGGCAACCTGTAACTTATCGTCCAGTTTCAGTCCTGCCACCGATAGACGACGTGCTTTTCTATGTCCTCTTATTTCGCAGTATCGCTTTACAATCAGGTTCCGTAGATGGGACATCTTGGAAGTTAAAGTTGGCTTCTCAAAGTGGTCCTCGAACTTCTCTCAGACTTCACGAGCCGTCTTTGTCTGCTTGATGCTGGCATGTTGACTGCTCTCCATAAAGAACCCGATCGTGGCTCGTGCTCGCTCATCAGCAGTTTCCAAACTTCCAACAAGTGTAGTTGAATCCATTTAGCATCGGTATCTGGATTTTCTGCATTTCGGCTGCGGATTCTCTTGGCGAATAAAAAAAAATCTTCTCTGTTGACTAGCGTTGCTAGGCACCTAGTGCTGGGCCCGTAACCTCTTGGAGTTTGTATAAATAAAAGCGACTAGCCTTACCAATGGTCAACCAAGAACTAAATTCTTCAAACTATAAGTAGTAAAATTGTATTTTATTTGTCCGTTTTTTTGTCTTATATACTAGGTTTTACAAGTTAAGTGATTTAGCCGCATTGGAGCATCTTCGAGCTTTGATTAGTGGTTTTATGTGTTTTCATGTGTTAAGTGCTGTTTTGTGTTCAAATAGTTGTTCAGTTCGGTCCTCGGGACATGTGATAGGTTTGAAGTAATTTGATAACCTAGACTCATGAAACTAAGCTCTAAATCTACAATTGTAGAAAATCCTGAGGAGTGGAGAACCAGATTCCTGAAGTAGATCTGGTGATCCGATGTTAGGCAGCGTGCCCTGTACCGATTGATAGACTCACTAAAGCGATCGTCGAGCATTTGTGATCTCGGCCAGACGGTGGACCTCAGATGTTCTGTGTCCTCGGAGGGTGTTCATTATCATCCTGAGGAACTTGTTTTGTAGCTCTCTGAAATTTCAGGAGATGTGTTTTCGCACAACTCTCCCAGAATTGGCATTGCATACTCGATGAGCCCGAAGTAGTGATTGTAGCTCAGTGTAGCACCAGCTAACTTATAGTTTTGAAGGGATAATCTGTAGACGCTACGTGTTGATCCAATTAGCGGTACAGTAGTTTCAACAGAAGTATTACATTTTGTGACAGTTTTGTCAACCTGATCCCTGAAAATAAGCTTGCTGTCTAGAGTGACACCAAGATAGACAGCTGATTTGGTCCATTCCACCGTTGTGTTGTTCAGGCTTATTTTACAATTCTCAGGCGGGACAAGTCTGGGAGAATTAGAGTGTGGAAACAGGATGACCTGGGTTTTCGCTGCGTTGATACAAATCTTCCATTCAGTGAAGTATTCTGACAGAACATTCAGACTTCGCTGCAGTTTCGCGGCAAGCGCTCTTATTACCCTACCATTGTGGACGACTGCGGTATCATCGGCGAACAACGATAGAGATCCATTTTCAGGGAGCGGGGTATGTCCGAGGTGAATAGATTGAACAGAAGTGGACCTAATATACTTCCCTGCGGAACACCGGCGGAGATCTCCTGACTACCGGAAACTGCACCATGCAACGAAACACAGAATGTCCTGTCAGAGAGATAATTTTTAATAATCTTCACCAGGAAGATTGGAAGATTGTATCGCTTGAGCTTGTACACCAAGCCATCATGCCACACATTATCGAAGGCCTTCTCGATATCGAGAAGGGCCATAGCGGATGTTTTCGAAACAGACTTGTTCCGCCTGAGGATGTTCATGACTCGATTAAGTTGATGGACTGTTGAGTGACCATGACGGAAACCGAACTGCTCATCCAACAGGATATTGAGCTCGTCAGCAGATGTTAGGAGCCGACGGTGGATCGCTTTCTCAAACAGTTTAGATAGACCTGAGAGAAAGCTGATTGGTCTGTAGCTTCTGGAACATGAAGGATCTTTCCCAGGTTTCCGAATGGGGATGACTTTGGCTGACTTCCGGCACGATGGGAAGTAGCCAAGACGGAGGCATTGGTTAAACACCACCGCCAGATGGTTGTAAAACTGGGGGCTCAATTGCTTGAGCTCCAAGTTCATGATGTTGTCGAAACCTGGGGCCTTCATGTTCTTAGAGGTCTTGATATAAGTCAACAATTCGTCAGCTGAGATTTCCAAATCTTCGGAGAAGTCGTTAGGACTTTGATCGATGTTAGTTATAAGCGCGCTAACGGTAGCTTCGTGTGGACTGACGATGTTTTGACCGAGATTGTGAGAGCTGACGAAGTGTTGTACTTATCTCATCAGCCTTCTCTGCAGGTGTTATCAACCGATCCCTTGAGTCATTGACGTCTAGTGGGATCAACGGTGGAATGGGCCTTGGCTTAGTTTTCAAAATTTTTGTCATCTTCCAGAACGGCTTAGCACAATCTGGGAGAGAGCGAATTTTGTCAGAGAAATCATTATTTCTAAGGTCCACCATTCTGGCCATGATAATTTTGGTCACTCGATTACAGTGACGTTTGAGCGTTGGCAAACCAGTTCGCTGGTATTGCCTTCGAATGGCGTTTCGCAGTTGTATTAAATCTTTAGTGGGTCTATCAATGGGTACAGAGTCACTCACCTGATCAATCACCGGTACATGTTGCTCCCGGGCCTGAGAGATCGCTTGCTCGATGCTCTGCAGCTGTCGTTCGATGTCATCAACCGAATCAAGGCGCATGTCGAAATCGATATTGTCATCCACGTGTTGTCGGAACCTCTCCCAACTGGCGCGATGGTAGTTCCGTCTGGTGATTCGATGCCGGTTGACCGAGGAGCCAACTTCGGCCACCACCGGATAGTGGTCCGAGCTGAGCTCCTGGTGTACGATCAGCTGGGCGATGTTGTTCCCTCATGTTGGTGAGAAAGATGTCGATTGTCGAATGGACCCCGGATCGGCTCAACCGGGTGGGAGTATCCGGGCCCAGGACGGTGTAATGTCCCTCTTCCAGGTCTTCCTGCAGAATTATTCCGTTCCGATTCCGCCGGGTGTTCCCCAGGCTTCGTGTTTCGCATTAAGGTCGCCGGCGATGATGAACTGCCCCTGCCTCCGAGTTAGCTTACGGATGTCGTTTCGTAAAGCCGTTGTTGTTCCGTTGTTGGTACTGGCATTGCTTGGGACAATAGGCCGCGATGATGGTGATTGGGCCGACGGCAGTTTCGACTTCGACTCCGATGGCTTCGATAGTCTGCAGCTGAAAGCTCGGAAGCAGATTGCAGTTGATGTTGCTAGCGCAGGGCGATCGCGACTCCTCCTCCACTAGGGCCGCTACGATCAAGTCGCACAATCCGGTATCCTGGGATAATAACGGTGAGTTCGGGCTTGAGGTGTGTCTCGGTGATGATGGCGATGTCGATGGCCTTCCTGTTAAGGAAGTCACCGAGCTCAACGGTTTTGTTCCGGATGGAACAAGCATTCCAATTACGATGTTGATGGAGCGATTATGGTCCATATTTAAAAATGAACGTCATCGTCACGGATGTGGCGGCTTTGAGCTGTTCCTCCTTGGAGCGGCAGGAACGTAGTTGGCGATAGAGCTCTTGCACGAACTCCACCATTTGCTCCGAGTTGTAGAGCTGTCCATCGACGGGTGGTTGCGTGGAAGGTACTGCGACTCGCATTGCCCCAGCCGGGAGGAGGAGTCGGGTTGGAGGCGGCGGCGGCTGCCGCGAACGATGATGGACCGAAGCTGACGGGTGGTTTGCTTGGCGGTGATTCAATGGGATCGGCGGTAGGTTTGGCACCTGATACCGAAGTGACGGGAAATTTTCCTCGTTCATCGGAGGTGGTGGACGGCGATGAGCAGGCCGAGACTTGGTAGATGACTTCTGCGGATCGCCAAAAATTCAGCACGTTTGGGGCAGGTACGATTGCTGCTCTCATGGTTTGCGCCACAATTTGCGCACTTCAGTACCGCACCTTCTTCCATCGGGGCACAATCGTTGGTACTGTGGGCTCCGGCACACTTGCCACATCGCGGCTTCATGTGGCAGTTGCGAGTTCCATGGCCGAACGCAAGGCAGTTGCCACATTGCGTCACGTCGTGCTGTCGCAGACGATACCGGTCCCACTCGACGATGACGTCGAAAAGTGCCCGTGTTTTCATCAGCTCCGCCATCGTGACGGATCCCTTCTCAGGTGGACCAGATAGAGTTGGTCCCGGTAGTTACCGTGTTGCTGGCGCCTGATGGGAAACACCTTCTGAGGCTTTAGTGCCGCCGCTTGCAGCTCTGCGAAGATTGACTCCGGTGTGAGTTCTGGAAGGCCACGCAGAATCACCTTCAATGGCTTGCTTCCGGGCGCGTCGTGAGTGTAGAACTCGTGTTTCTTCGCAACTAGGTGAGCGCCGACAGCACGGTAGTCAGCCTCCGTCGAGCACATAATTTTGGTTCCATTACTGCACAGTTTGTACAGTGGATGGATTTGGATAGCTGCAAGCTCGGTCCTGAGTGCAGCAATGTCCTTTGACGTCGTGAAGAGCGGGGGAACCTTCACCTTCTTCGGCACCTCCTGGATCGGAAGCAAGGCGAATTGATTGCTCGCTAGTAGACGAGCGTTGCGATCCACTGGATCGGCGTCATCGTGGCGCAGCCGCTTGGGGCTGCCCGGTTGCGGTAATGTTTCGGGAGCGGATGTCACCGTTGGTCGATTTTTTCGACCCATTGCCACAGCAATAGGACGAGCGGGAAATGTATCCGAACTTTGAAGCACTTTTTTCTGCTTTGCCACCACCAAAAGATGAGCAAGCGCAGGCGATAGGTTGTGAACCGAACACGCAATCGCGAGAAAGCGGGCGAGGGGAAAAAACGGGAGAAAAAACTTTTACTGCGAGGGTGCGAAAAACACGACCGATCGTGTCGCTTAGTAAAACTGGAATAAATTCTTCAAACTCTTACAGACTAACAATATCATGTTTAGGGCGATCGGATTGCTTCGATTTCGGCTTCATACTATTGGTGAGGTTGGACACGGTTGACTTGTTGATGGAGAAGATAAGGCATGGAGTAGGAAATAGACATTGAATAAGGAAATTGCCACACATTTACTCTACAAAACATTGACTCGAAAAAAAAATGCATCAGACAAAAATGAATAACGAAAATTCATTTTCAATCGGATATTTCTGAAATTTTCTGGGAATAAATATAAACATATTAGCTATGTTTTGAATCATTCAACCTCCTCTCCTAGGCTAAATGTCCGCTCTTTGGACTGAACGCTCTCGATCACATCCTGTGCAACACTTGCGACATGTTTCTTACACACTTTCATCCATTCTTTCTTTAAATCCATGTCGTTTTGAAAGACCTTCCCTGTTTTTCAGAGCTTATCCTTCATGATCCCCCAGAGTTTTTCTATTGGGCGGAGTTCTGGCGAGTTTGACGGATTTTCCTCCTTCGGCACAAATACAACATCGTTGACTTCGAACCACTCCATCTCCGGTTTCGCGTAATGGCACGATGCTAGATCCGGCCAAAACAGAGTGTCACCTGCGTGAAACCGGAAGAAAGGCAGTCGGTGCTTCTGGAGGCATTATTCTTTATATTTTTGGCCGTTATTTACGGTTTGCAGAATTTGCCGCACCCTCAAATCGTCTGCCACACCAAGTTTTCTTGGCAAATTTGTCGACCTTTTTCTTCCACGACTTCTCCGGAACATCCAGACCAGTTTCTTCTGGGACTTCTTCGGAACTCAAGGTGGGGATCTGCTTGGCGTCCACTTTAATTATCATCGCGTTACAGCTTCTTGGCACGGAATTAGACCACCATACTCTGTTTATCGGATCGATTAGGTGCCTTCCATATCTTGAAGACATGCCACTAATCCGCACGGGCGCGATTCGTTATTTGGAGTTCAAGTCAGTTGAGGGAAGCTACGTTTACAAGGCTGACAAGATTGCAAAAGTCCCTGATGACCAGAAGCCCTTGCATATGACTTGATGGGTAACATGCTTTTCGACGGCTCAAACTTCATGATTTTTTATGAATAGTCTACTTTTAACTTTGAAATGGACCAATGACCATAGTGGCATATTTTTCCAAATTTCTCCATTGATTTGCGGTTTTCTTGTTCGTACTCTTTCAGCTACAATCGCTGTCAAAGTTTTAGGATGAAAAGGTGGTATTTCCATTCAGTTACAGAACCGAAAAACAGTCCATTTTGACCCATTTAACCCTATTTTTGTGTGATTTTAAGTTTTTATTCATATATCTACAAATGCCCTGAACTTTCATTGAATCATTCAACGGCGATTATAGTATAATATGGATATCAATTCAAAAACAGACATATTCAGAGGTAGATGGGGCAAAATTGATCCTTTTTCGGCTCGACGCAGACTGAAAATGGCACCATTTGATTTCTCAGTGTTTTCACGTACGATATGATCCTTTTCATTTTAAAAATTCAGTGGCGATTGTAGATATATGAATAAAAACTTAAAATACTCAAAGTTGGGGTTAAATGTTGCAATATGGTCAGTTCCCCGATTAACACTTACGTCCCCAACCTTTCTGAGACAGACAATTTCAAATTTAAAATCGATGATACTCCATCGTTAGCCATCGGATTTTGTTGCAGTTTTTTGCAATAGATCACAAATATATCCTATTTTATAGATCTGCACTGGTTATTCCGGAAATTCCCGTAGTTTCTGATTTCAAGGTGGGAGTACTGGGGCAAACTTCATAATTTTGCAAAACTAGGTCATCAGAAGACATTTTGAAGATTTGTGACCATACTGGCCACTAAAAGAGGCCCTGAAGGATCCGAGTTCCTCCGGAGGAGTGGCCATATTCAAATCGTTGCCAAAACCTGGCTTACGACACATCAAACTTCAGGATTTTGCAAAACTAGGTCATCAGAAGACGTTTTGAGAATTTCTGGCCATAAAGGTCACTTGGGGAGGACCTGCGGATTCCGAGTTCCTCCGGAAAAGTGGCCATATTCAAATATTTTCTTAAACCAGGCTTGCGACACATCAAACTTCAGGATTTTGCAAAACTAGGTCATCAGAAGAGAATTTCTGGCCATACTGGTCACTTGGGGAGGCCCTGCGGGATCCGAATTTCTCTGAAAAAATGGCCATACTACTTTTAACAAAAGGATACTGTCGATCTGGAAAAGACACGCATATTTTAGTGCACCAATGGGTAACGAAATACATTAAAAGAGTGCGAAGAGGACGGACGTAGCAGAAGTAAACTAGCAGATAGACTCAATAGAGAAATTATTGTTATCGGGAGGGATAGAAGAGAAATAGTTTTAGGAGTTACCGAGAAAAGGATTAAATTATCGCCTTTCAAATTAGTTGCAGTAGAAAGCATAAACTGTTCCGATTATCATGCTATAAAAATGACAAAAATAGGGGAAAACAGGAATCCAACAGATGGCTTTGCGAGTCTAGCAATAGATATATTTGATAGAAAACCTCAGGAAGAGACATACTTCATAAAATTGAGGGATGGGAGAAAAGTACTTAAAATTAAAAGAATTGCTGGCGATGGTAACTGTCTTATGTCCTTGTCCTGTTGTCCTGTCCTTGTTGGATCAAATTGGAAGGGTAAATGATTCTTATCACATGTCAGACTACAATGTTCAAAAGCTAAGAAACATGATTGCAGACGTCATAAAACGGAATAGGGATAGATTTGAGATATATCTGATTGAATATTTAGAACAATACGGCACTTTTGAATTAATGGTTGATAAATTAAGACAACCCAGCGAACCACAAATCGTATATAATTTGATAAAAAAAATCGTTAAGCTATTTATTTTTTATCATATTCGTATATGCGAGCAACAAAAATCAGTGTATGCATATTTTAAACCGTATTTAATGAACAATTATGATTTATGTACGACTGAGCAAACACTGTCGCATAAATCTATTGAGAATGTCGTAATTTATCGTATTTCCTCGTATGTATAGCAAAATGATGATTGATATATGCAGGGCCGGACTTACATTTGAGGGGGCCCGGGGGCCAAAGAAGTGTGGGGGCCCTTTTCTTGATGTAAATTTTTAAAAAAAGAATACTGTGTCTAAAAATTTTCTGATGATGATTTTTATTGGTTGATAATCAAAATGTATGGTTAAAATACAACTTTATGTTTAAGAGGCCTTCCTGCGAGACTTTGCTAGCTGAAATGAGTCAATTATATCGTCAACACTTATTTCTTTCAAGATCTTGTTTTCAATGCTTAACAGAGTCAAATTCACGAGCCTTTCGTTAGTCATCGATGTCCTCAGCCTATTTTTGATGTATTTCATTTTTGAAAATGACCGCTCACCACTTGCGTTTGATACCATAATACTTAGGTAAATTCGCAATGCAACTTCTGCGTTAGGAAAAGTGGCACGCAAGTTGTTTTTCATAATGAAATTGTAGAGGAACGACTCTACTGGCTCGTTATGAGTGTAGCGGCTTTGCTTTGCGAATGAAACGAGTTGGATGAGCTCCGGACCAAGGTCAGCAGGGTACGTTTCAACCAACCTTTTTGCTCCCTCTTCTAAGGCTGACGGGGACGCATCCAAATCCGACAGGAATTCGAATAAATTTGTCACCTTTGGAAAATATAAATGAGACAAGAGAAAAAAGTCAAAGATTTGATAAAAGACATAAGCCAGTAATTATCTTTACCTGTTTATATGCTTCAGCACGCTCTGCCAATGAAACTTTAAGCTGATCAAAAACAGGAGAAAAGGCATCAGCTTTGAATTTTTCCTTTGGAGATTGTGTTGAAACAGTTTCAGCTTGCTTTGGCCCGACCTAGCTCCATTAAGTCGAACGTTTTTGGTTCGCAATCGCGTCTTCCGGTAGCTCTCCGTGCCTGACATCTTCTTTGCCATTAGACTCGTATTCATCATATTTTGCTCGTTTGGATTCAACGTATTCAATCAAACTGATAATTGAGTTGACTGCTGGTTTCAAAGCTGTGGCTGGGTTTTGGAGAAACTGACTAGTGGCGTCGAATCTTTCCAGTATGTCGTACCAGAACTGGGTGTAAATCGCATTTTCAAGTTGTGACATCTTATTGAAGAGACACAGTGCTTCATTTTTTACTAGATCCTTCTCCTCTGCATTCTCAGCAATGGTCAAAAGAGCGGATTTGATTTCAGAATACCCGTGAAGCAATGCTTTCGTTGCATCAGCCCGACACGACCATCGAGTGTCACTTAGGTTTTTCACCGTATTCATATATGATTTGCGGAGTTTTTTTTTAATTAAATCGTATATTTTATGATGGAACATCCTATGAAGTTACATAAGACATCAGAAATGTATATTTTTGATCTGTATTGACATTCAACGAATCGTTTCTTGTTTTGGCTGTACTTTTTATAATATGGAGCAGTTTATATTGAAAAAGCGATTAAAAAGCCTGAGAAAACGTGGCACATATAGTCGTTTTCGAAAAATGTATAACTTAAGAAACAAACGGTCTAAAAATCGAGAAACCTCCTCCATTTTTGAGGACACTTTTGTGGAGGATCAGAATGCGCATTCTGAATATGAGGCAGCTAATTTAGAAGGTGCTATAGTAATGGATCAACAAGCGAATCCAATAATCTCTGGTGTATATTATGACGAATAAAAAGGTAAAAAGACAATATGAAATAATTCTATACTTAACTGATTTGTTATTATTTCAGACCAAAGAGCTGACCTCATCAGTTCCATTAGAAAATGGGCTACGAGCTTTCAAATAACACAGTCAGCTTTACAATCCCTCACTGCAATTTTGAATGAAAGCCTTTGCCTAAATCTACCAAAAGATCCGCGAACCTTGATGGCCTCTCCGCGGAATTTAAATATAATACAAATGGAAAATGGAGGCAGTTATTGGCACCAAGGCCTGGAATATTGCCTCAAATCTGCTTTAAAGAACTTAAGAAGTCCTTTAACAATTTCAATTAATGTTAACATTGATGGCCTTCCAATTTACAAGAGCTCAACAAAAAATGTTTGGCCTATACTGTTTAACATCCAGGAACTCCCTAACATAAAGCCACTCATCATCGGAATTTTCTACGGAACAAGTAAACCCAAAAGCGCCACTGAATATTTGAATCCCTTCATAGAAGAATTGCTGCCACTGTTGGAGTCTGGCCTGGAAGTAGAAGGTCATCAAGTTTTAATCAAAATACGATGCTTTATTTGTGACACACCTGCACGTGCATTTATCAAAGGTGTGATTAATTTCAATGGCAAATATGGTTGCATCAAATGCACTACAAAAGGTACATATTCACAAATATCAAGAACAATGGTGTTTCCGGACAATAATGCGACTAAAAGAACAGATGCATCGTTTAGAGCAAACGAATACTCAAATCATCAACGTTGCGAATCGCCTCTTGCCAGACTTCCAATAGATATGATTGAGGATATTATTGTTGCTGATTCATTGCACCTGCTGGAGTTGGGAGTCATGAAGAAATTGCTCAATGGCTGGCGAACTGGCTGTATGTCGATGAACGCAAAATGGAGCACGTTTGAAAAGAAACAAATATCAAATCTGTTGGTTAATGTGCGGTTTCCTGAGGAAATTCATCGAAGGATGAGGTCTTTGGATTTTGTTTCTCTGTGGAAAGGATTAGAATATCGAAACTTTTTGAACTAAGCTGGCATTGTTGTTTTGAAGGATTATTTGCCTGCCAAATATTTCAACCACTTCCTAATCCTTTTTTGTGCCGTTCGTATTTGCTCTGTTAGTAGGTATTCAATCTTATTGGAAAATGCGCGATCGCTGTTTATTGATTTTTTTATTCAGTTTAAATCACTGTACGGTGTTGAATTCATGACAAGTAACATACATAATTTATGTCATATAGTAGACGAAGTTAAAAAATTCGGTCCTCTATCAACACTTTCGGCATATCCATTTGAAAATTGCTTGCATTTGTTAAAAAAAAAAATTCAAACAGGTCCTAATCCATTAGCTCAGGTAGCAGGTCGCATCACAGAAAGCATGCAAACATATGAGTCTATCAATATCCTTCAACAGCATAAGTCATCAGCTATTACCACTGTAGGATGTAGGATGATGTTTGTAGATGAGAATAAGTCAAACGAAAACAAGCTTGTGTTATCACAATTTACTCTTTCTGCAATTTTCAAAGATAAATGGATCTTAACTAATGATCAAGAAATAGTAGGATTTTCAAAAATGATTAAAACTACATCAGGTTATTTTGTTGAAGGGCAAATTATTTCGTCCAAAACGAACTATTTCGAAGAACCATTTAGATCGTCTTATCTTCACATACACAAAGCAGTACTTACGTTTTCCGGAAAGCGGATTATTAATATCGACTGCATTTTTTGCAAATTAGTTGCAATTCCTAGAGAAGAATGTGTGGTATTTATACCGCTTATACATACAATTAATTGATAAATAAATTTTATATTTTGGATTTAACTCTTGAATATATATGAGTTTTTATTGTCAAATTCAACCATTCTTAACATAGAAAAAAAAAGATTAAATTAGCAAAGCAGTTCAAACATTCGTGAATAAAGAAAAATAAACAGTTCATATCATTTAATCAAGTGACGTATCCATCGAACTCATGTTCATCTCTTCATCGTCGTCTTCGTGTTCAATGTCACCATCAATTGCTTCTCGATCCATTGTCTCATCTTGAGAATCCAGCTCATTTTCTTCAGCACTGTCGGTTTGAACTGTATTGTCTAAGTCAAGAGGATCTTCGCATTTAATGTTGTTTATAGTTTGGTCGCCTTGTAGAAGTCGCTTTGTCCTTTTCTGTTTGCGTGCTGGACGGCATGCAGACCTACGTAGCAGCTTATTAGTGCTTCGAGACTTACTGTATCGAAATAGGCGGTTACTACAGAAAGTCTCCAATTTCTGTGCACTATATGTTGGATCTCCAATGCATACTAATCGCACCAACAGCTGCAGAACATTACCGAATTCTCTGAAACCTCGCTTTGATTTTTGGCCACGACTGATACCGGTCCAGGTGAAGCGGGTCCAAAATTCTCTTGTGAACAAGCAATCCACAATCGTATAGCATGCATTATCTCCTCTGTCATTATATGAGTTCGGTGGAATAATCCGAGTGAAGTATACGAGCTTTAAAATAAAACAATTAGTATTGGTACAATAATAAGTAAATTAAATAAAAAATTACATATTTTCTGATAAGATCTTCGCTTCCCAACTTAACATTCCAATCGTGTAGTTGAACCTCGTTATCGATGCGCATGTGATTCTCAACCGGGTCGTCAGCCATATCCGATACGGGCTTAGTGGAATCTTTTGCGTTCATTTCCATTAAAGCGGCCAATCGAGAAAAATGATCATCGAAGCTTTTCTCTACGATAGTTTCCACAGTGGTTTGAATAAACTGCTGCAAATCATTCTTAAGCACAGCGTACTTGAGGGTTCCACTGCCCTCTGTAGAAAAATTGAAACAAAATTCACTGCATTGTAGTACGTTTTCGAAGGATTTCTGTAATATTCCTATTTACCTGTCATGATATGATTCTCCATAACTGGTTGATTTGTCACAGTATCAGATACCAAGTAAAAGTTGTCGCTGGTACAATAGATCGGCTCTGAATCTTGATGATGGATAGGTAATGTTTCTAAAATAAATAAAATGGAAATTAATTTTTTGAAATCAACTTTGCATGAAATGATAAAATGGCACCACATCATGCATCCAAATGGTGAAAAATCTAACAAGAAACTAACTAACTAATTATGTACTTTTTATCGAATCATGTTAACACGCCGTTTTGAAACGATTGCCTTGTTTACTTACCTAGGATTACTGTATTAGTCGGTTTTCCACTAAGTATTTGAGGTTCTTCTGGTGATGGCATCTGTGGTATTACAGTACGAGGAGACTGTATAATCGAAATTGGATTCAGAACAGGTGTTAATGGAATCGGTTTTTGGATCACCGCCGGCTGTTCTAGCTGCGGTTGATTAGTCTGAGGTTGTACAAAAAGAATTTCATCCCGTATTGGTTGTGGAGTAACATGTATTTCACTACCACTTTGTCGACGAGTTGTTCCAGCGGATGAAAATTCCTGATTTTTTAACGGTGCTTGTTGAATATCTGTTTTTGGAGGGGGGTAAACACTATTATTATTATTATTATTATTATTATTATTATTATTATTATTCAATGCAAGAGTGAATTTACCTGCAAACATGGCATTGTAATCCTTCTTCTTTTCCAACTTTGGTTTCTTCGGCGGTTTTAGTTTTTTCTGCTTTCCTTCTACGTCCGAGACTTCTCTCTTTGCCAATTCATCTGCAGCTGTCTCTGCCGCTTGAAAATTGCGCACTTTTTTCCAAATTATGACCGGAATACGCTTGGAGGCACCATTGAACTCCACACCACTTACACGCAATGCCTCTATTTTCTCGTTGCTCAATTTTGGCCACATTAAATTACCACTTTTAATCCAAGACATAGGTACCGCTAGCACTTGAAACTTTTTATTTTCTATAAATTGAACAACCGCGAACATTTTGAAATTGATAAATTTGGTAATTGCGCTGCTAACCCGAAACTCAACTTCGATTGAGTGGCGTATTTTGTTTTGGTTGCCTGAAACTTTGCATAGCGGTGATGCCAGTTTTGTTTGCACTAATGCAATTTTAGTTTATAGGTAAATATTTTTTTGCAGAAATTTACCAAATTGTCTGACATGAAAATTAAGAAAATTAGTATCGAAAAATAGTCGAGTAGTAAATATTCAAAAGTTGTCGAGTAGCCAATACAACGAAATAAAAATTTGGAAATATTCCACAAACGTTAGAATTTTCATAATATATTTGATTTTCTTATTTGCACTCTATTTAAATATATAAGTAATTTGAAAAACATAGTTAGCCATGACGCAATAAATTTCGATTCTTTTCATACCCGTTGTTTATTGAAAAATCAATGTCAAGATATTTTCGGAACACTTCCCGATTTGGGCATAGTTGTTTTTGTGAACATACACTTCAATTCCCGATTTCTCAGGAATTAAAACTTTACCGTAAACCGTGACCAAATCATA
>JASCZW010014335.1:0-23149 GCA_034211315.2 Aedes japonicus
TCGATGACCATGAGGACGTTACAAAGCAGAAGATGTCTAAGTTTGCCAAAAAAACATATGATTTGGCAAGCAATTTGCTCGTGTGGCAAACGGAGCATCCCATTCGTGACAACTGTAACGGTCAATACCTAAAGAAAAACCTCCAAAAGCGTCTGCTTCCACTTCTGAGGTCACACGATGGTCCTACGATTTTTTGGCCGGATTTAACCTCGTGCCATTACTCGAAAAAGGTTTAGGAGTGGTACAAGGCTAAGGAGGTCAATTTATTACCGAAGCATCTCAACCCCCCGAACGCACCGGAACTGCGACCAATTTAAAAGTACTGGGCCATCATGAAGCAGGCACTTCGGAAGCATCCTAAGGAAGTGAAATCGGAGGAAGATTTGAAGAATAAATGGATTGCCACGGAAAACAATGTTGGTCCAAATGTTGTACAGGACCTTATGAGTAGTGTAAAGAAGAAGGTTCGTGCATTTGGATATGGAATTGAAATTAAATAAAACAAACATGGGATTTGATGAAGCTGTGTGTAATCTATAATTAGAACTGCCAATATTCAGACGTTAAAACATCTGTTTACTTCTTATCAATCGGAATCATGGAATAAAGTTCCCAATTGCAGGGACTTATTATGAGCATGCGGATTGCTTTCTGATCATGAACATATTTTCTTCAGCTCCGCAATCTGTACATAAACTAACAATATTGTATGAGTGCGATTCCGTGCATGTGTGGGAAGGCGAAATGAAATAGGCCAGTTCACGATTCGCTGCAAGCGTCAACTTCCTCAGCCCGCTCCTTCGTTTTATCCATCCGCTCTCGAAAACAATCAACCAAAACAAGTCGATTGCTATGATCACAAACTCGTCTACTTGCAGGCTATGACAATGTGTATTTTAAACTTCATTTCTCGAGTAATTTTGCAAATGAACGTAAGTAACATTTGGACTAAAATGAGAAAATCTTTTGTTAACGCGTCGTTAAGGGGCATTCAAATTATATAACAACGATTCGCAAGTTACTTTTCAACGCATTACATTATTCCCAAAAATTGCAGAAGTGATTTTACACCGTTTTGTAAAAAGTTAGTTGGATTGGATTGGATGTCTTTATTAAAGAGACTTTCAGCCGGGGGCTGGTTCGTCTCTGAAAAAAAGTTAGTTAAAACTTTCCATCAGAAAGTTCGTCAAATATGGGCGTATATACATGATTTTTGAATAACATGCCATGAACAACGCATTTGTTAACATCTTGTGACTTGCGTCCTTTTTAAAAAGTTCTCGAGATTCACTCTCACGGAAATGTTAGACAAAGCGCCTGTGACGACAAACGGGATGCTTCGTTAAAAACACAAACAAATGTAAGAGACAGCTGGCTTCACATTAGAATACCGGTGCGTTATATCCATGGTTAACAAAGAAGAGAGGAAACATGGGCTCTCTCAAAAGCAACAGTGATGCCATAACTGCCGCTCAACAGTGAAGCATTATTTATCGTTGAGTACTATTGGACAGCTCCGAAACCTATTTTTTCGTTGCATATGATAGTGCCAGATGATGAAGAATATAATCATAAGCATAGATCAACCTCTAATGACTGGCATCTAAATATGAAATAAATTTAACCCAATGTTCAACAACAGATTCTGGCAACAAGCCTAGATGTGAGAAGGAGCTGATGAAGATGATTGAAGATATGAAAATGAGTTCGCGGCCAGACTAGTGCTCCAACCAGGGTGGCAATTAAGGTCTGTATCCACATTAATCCGGACACCTTCATATTATTGTAACTTTTGAAATATTGCACGTAGGATTAAAAAATTTCACTGTGGTATAACTGAGAGTCTATGATGAAAAAGACTATGATTGATGTTTACATTTCATGGTTATTATTCAAGATGGCGACGAAAGAAAAACGAGTGCGCGAGCGAATTTTGTACGGCCGTACGGCAAATCCTGACTTGTCAATACGGGACCTTGCAAAAACATTGGATTTGCCTAAATCCACTGTTCACGATGTGCTCAAATCATTTTCGAAACGTTTGATGGTTGAGAGGAAACCGAGAAGTGACAAAAACATTGGACGCGCTGATCCTGTCATGGACCGAAAGATGAAAAGGATATTAACGAAAAACCCAAATCTCTCCATTCGAACGGTGGCTCGTAAAATAGGGATGTCGCTTGGTTTGTCCAAAAATCAAAACAACGTTTGGGACTTAAGTTGTGTACAGTAAAAACAGTTCCAAATCGCAACGACAAACAGAACTTGACAGCAAAATCACGGGCTCCTCGTTTGTACTGCGAATATTTGACGAAGTTTTCATGCGTTGTTATGGACGATGAAACTTATGTCCTGGAGGATTTCAAGCAATTCTGCTATGGCCAGAAATGCTACAGCTGAGCATTTCCGAACGAAGAAGGCATCGAAATTTTCCAAAAAATACCTTGTGTGGCAAGCAATTTGCACGTGTGGCAAAAAGAGTAAATCTTTCGTCACTACAGGCACAATCAACAAGAAGATTTATCAGAAAGAGTGTCTGCAGAAGCGATTGCAACCCTTCATCAAACGTTACAAAGAAAAAACTTTGTTCTCTCCCGATTTGGCATCATGTCACTATGCTAAAACTGTGATGGAATGATACCAAGCAAATCAAGTGAACATAGTACCAAAAAGCTCAAACCCATCAAATTGCGCAGAGCCAATCCATCAAACTAATCGAGAGATATTGGGCTCTGATGAAGCGGAAGCTTTCTGGAAAGAAGCAAGGAATCTAAGACATCAAACATTTCCAGCAAATTTGGATAAAGACGGCTTCTACGATTTCTGAAGAGTCTGTACAAACCCTAATGGACGGAGTTAAGCGCAAAGTTCTAAAATTTTATGCAAATACCGAATAACTATGTTTTGTCTTCACGAATTGTTAAAAAACAGCTCATGAATCTGAAATAAACAACTACGACGGAAATATAATGCGAAATTCATGTTTTATTCATGTTTTGAGGTGTCCGGATTGTTGCGGATACAGACCTTAGTTTTCGAAAAATGTCTGGCTGGTCATAAATAAAAAAAATCTGGTCATACACGGATGTGTAGAAATCTAGACTTACAATTGAGAAGGGTCAAAGAGGTTTTACAAATGTTGATAGGCCCTTAACAAATGTTGTCCCAAAATGAGTCATTTTTTGACTCGTATACTCGCATATTTCAGTATAGCAATGGGTATTTTACACAAAAATATCGATTCTGCTGAATCGATTCCAGAAATCGAAAAAAATCGCTTCGAAGAATACCGGTTTGTAATTTAGATAATTACAATTTATAAATTGTCAAAACAAATTTTAGGTAATTTGTTACGTTTTCAGAGAGAAAATTCTAATTTGTAAGCTTAAGGCTGATTAATTGACTAATTGATTCATATCTAGTATACCTTCAACCAAGCGCAATGTGATAAATTATTACACGATTATAAAAGCAGTGAACTATTCTTGATGTTTTGTTTTATTGTTCTACAGAAAACAGATTCGTGTTAATAACTCGGGCACAACACCAAAAGAAGTAGGTGAAGAAATGTCAAAGTTTAAAGTGTATCTAGTGCTAGGTGAGAGGGATTCTTGATATTGATCAATGTCGTTCAGAATAGGTCTGGCAGGTTTGTAATAACATTTTAACATGTTGCAATCACTTAATGAGTCACTGATTACCTGTTTCGTAAAAAAGCATTCTGGAGTTTAAAAGTCGAATCTCCCACAAAAAAAAAACGATTCAGTCAAAAATCGAACAGTATAGGATCGATTCAAAATATCGATTAATTGAGCCGAAAAAATCGATCCAGTAGAAAACGGATCGAGATCGGCCACTACTATATCAGACAAGCGTGGAATTACCCTACATGATCAATGCCAAATATTTGACAATACAATACATATCCGCACAATATAGCTACGTATCTTTTTCAGTGGACGAGCACTATACACGACATAGTTGCATTTGTTGTTTTGCAGAATCCAACTTCCATATGACAAAGTGTCATGAATGCTCAAACGAATCAACAAAATAATCGTCAAAACCGCGTTAAAACGTGACGGGTAAGGGTTGTTAACACTAATTCATTCTTTTCAATTGTTATGTTCTGTATTCTCCGTGCGTGGAGTAACATCATAATCATTACTCCACGCACGGAGAATACAAAAAATAACAATTAAGAATTACATACTACATACTAAACCATAAATGGTGGTAACCATTAATCATACTGGTGAGGATCAGTACCCTAGCAAAGGAAAATAACAAGCTGATATCATATAAGTAACAAGTTCTGTTATCCCAGTTATTGTTTTGATTTCCTCTGTTATTGCATAACAAATTTAGTTATCACCATTGGCAAATTTTGTTATCTATGTTATCATTTTGAACACATTATTTTTTATGAACGTTATAAGTTGTATTTTAGAACTAAAAATATTTCCAGCATTTTTGAACAAGTAATGCTGCTCTTACTCAAAATATTTATTTCAGTTATTGGCATGAGAATTTGATTTCGAATTGATAACATAATTTGATACTATTTCAATAAATTTGCTTACAATACAGGATTTGTTATCAAGTTGTTCTCAATGATAACAAAATAAGTTATTATTATGATATTCAACGAGTATTTTTTTGTTATTCATTCTGTTATTTTGGTTGTTTATTCAGCCTGAATGATAACATATTCAGTGATCAAAAAATGATAACCTGGTATTAGAACTTCTTATCAATTTGGTATAATCCTTTGTTCGAGTATCGCAACACTTCACGGTGTTTCTCTCCGAAGTCTCTACGTTAGAGATGACGAGAAAAATTTGAGTGATCTCAGACGTTGCGAATCAAAACAAACTCAAAAAAGGAGAGAGAGTTTCTCCCATGTGCGCATCTAAAACCGAGTGCATACAATATATCGCTAGAATAACTATCACAAAGCCATCAGTAGTACATGAGCGCTTTTCATACGTCATCTTTTGCCTGTTGAGGTGGCGGACTTGTCCGTGCCTCGACCTACCCCTCAGTGAGATGTTAGGCAAAAGATGACGTCCATGGTTCGAGTACCACTGGACCCATGCCCTTTCGCTCAATTTTTCAAACATCTGTTCGATTTCCAACTCTTGGTGCCTCATGATGATGAGCGAACTAATTCATTGTTATTTTCTCCACTGAAAATAATATGCGCACATGCAGTCACGCAAAAAACTTATCGCCCAAATACAATGATAACGCAAGCTAAACGGCAACGGCAAACGGCAAAGCCCGATCTAATAAAGCCTGGTCGTCGGAAAGAAAACGGGCTGGATCCAAGTCGAATCTAATTGGACATATCGAAGTCATTTGCAACAACTGTCAAACTTGCAGTTTGCCGTTTTGTTTCCGTTATCATTGTGTTTGGACGGTTAACACTTTAATGGAGTGGGATGTTCACGATGCTTTTTTAATCTGTTCTAATAATCTTAGAAAGTCTGAAATTATGCAGGATTTCTCTTTTCGTCTTTTTGTCGATAAAAAGTCTGGCAGTGCCAGATAAACCTGGCATACTGGCACCCCTGGCTCCAACCTAATGGGCGAACACGAAATTATTGCGACACATTCAACAGGGCATAACTTTTTTACCATTGGGTAAAAATCACCCAAATTTTGCACACTTTCTCATTGATGTGTATTGTTTACATGCTGTCAAATTCGAAGTCGTGTTTTTCGATTCAACGAAAATGGAGGTGAACCAACGCGAGTCGAGAGAACAAATTCTTTCCAAACACCTGGAATTTCCTGACCTGTCGCACCGGCAGTTGGGGAAAATGTTGAACATTCACCATTCAACCGTCTCCAGAGTGTTGAAGCGGTTCCAGGAGTGGTTGACGTTGGACCCCGGCAAAGGAGCTGGAAGAAAACCGGGACCGGAGAACAAAAAGACGGAGGGAAAGGTGAAGCGGATGATCAAAGCAAATCCCAACGTCTCAAGCCGTGATTTGGCTAAAAAGATCGGCATGTCGCAGAGCTACGTCCAGAATTCAAAGAAGAGAGCTGGACTACATACATACAAGGTACAGAACTTCCCAAACCGCGATGAGCGGCAACAATCGACGGCTAAAACTCGGGCACGGAAGCTCAACGAGAAGATGCTGACAAAATATGGCTGCTGTGTGATGGACGACGAAACGTATTAAAAGCCGATTTTAAGCAAATTCCGGGGTTGCAGTTTTTCACCGCCAAGAGCAAGTTCTATGTGGACGACAAATTTAAGAAGAAGAAAATGTCGAAGTTCGCCTCCAAATATCTCATTTGGCAGGCTATCTGCTCTTGCGGACTGAGGAGTGAGCCTTTCGTGACAAAGGGCACAGTAAATGGCGCATCTACAAATCTGAGTGCCTCGAGAAGCGCCTTTTGCCGTTCTTGGAGCAGCACGACGAAGCTCCGCTATTTTGGCCAGATTTGCCATCATGCCACTATTCTAAAAGTTTCCTGGAGTGGTATGAGGCCAATTCTGTCCATTTTGTTCCAAAGGACATGAATCCGCCAAACTGTCCGGAGCTGCGCCCGGTGGAGCAGTACTGGGCAATGATGAAGCGGGAACTTCGGAAGAGCAAGAAGACAGTCAAAGACGAGAACGACATGTTAAGAAAATGGAAAAAAAAAACTGAGAAACTGGTACCGGATGACACTGTTAAGACTTTGATGGAGGGCATCAAGCGAAAATGCGTTCAATTTTACACTCAAGGCTCCATCGATTAACTTTTCTTTTGATTTTTGAAGTAAATATATGTATAAAACTACCCTAAAATTTTGGTTTGATTCTAAACATTATAAGAAAATTTTCGGTGTCGCAATAATTTCGTGTTCGCCCTTTAATAAAGGCAAAGCTGCCCAGATCTGGAATGCAAAGAGTTAGATGTAACATGGGTTTGCTTAAGGCGATCAGTCAATCATCTTTGTATTTTCCACGTCAATTCCGTCGTATAACTTACCAATCAAATATTATATTAATTTCCAGTCATCGAGTACAACCTCGTACTCGAAGTTGTACTCCTGCTGGTAATTATAATATTTAACTTCGTGAGAATTCCACAATCAGTGGCTGCTGATAATGACGTTTATTCATTTCACATTGTGGGATTTATCAGATTTTATTTTCATACAAAAACCACATTCTGGCGGGTTTTCCCCAACCACATCCCTGCTTGTGATGAACTCTGAATTATGACATGGCCCTACCGTCGTCCTTCATCGATTCCAAGGCACGAGTTGATGGTGAGTTTCGAAAAATGAAACATGTGGTTTTTGGTTTTCATTAGTCAAACCACGCGCTATTATTACTCGTCGCGGGCTGCGTTCGCTGGTAAGCTGAGTGGTAATGAGATATTTTAATTGGATTGCATCCTGACCTATGATTGGGATGTACAATTTTAATTAAAAATGACCTATGGAATCGTGGTGCGAACCAGTCGGTAGATCAGCGCGTCAATGCAATTTGGTATTAATTAATCGCGTTCGAGCCAAAAGTTACAATTTGTTTCATCCAAAACATTCAGCTTGTTGCTAAGGATACGATGTTTATATGTCCTAGAATCAGCAGTAACAAAAAGCGGTCTCTCATTTGTAACGGCTTAGAGAACATGGTTGTTGTTGTCTGTTTGCATTCATTGATGGGAAGAAACTCGTCTCGCCAGAACAACAATGTGCAACCTGTTCCTTGGCGAACGAGTAGTTTCCATTCCAAGAAAGCTCGTCTCGAGCCGGCAAGGACTCCTCGTGCTGCCATTTGGCGAAAACAATTTTCCTCTGACAATGCAGATTGTGATTCTCTCCCGGGAAGCAGCAAAGCAATTATCGAAGGCTTAGCTCCACCTCCCAGGTCCTGCTTCTCCTTAACGTGTCCTTGGTGAACACGGTCCCGGCAAAACACCGACCGACATGGTGAGTAGATTGTTTGTGCCGTGATTTTTCTTTGTTCCGTCGGATTACTTCGGGTGACACACGTTCCTCGAGCTTAGGTGAGTGCGAGACTGGAATGATGGAACATTGTTGTTTTGCAACGTGATGCACCTGGCTCAGCGCGCAGGGCTGGTTGAAGTTGTTGTTTTGCCAACTCTTTCCCGATATAGCAAGCTGCATTCTGAGTATAATTGGATGCTAAAGTGTTGTTACACTTTAGGAAACAGAACTGTTGTGTTCGATTGTTTGGATTGTAGGAAAAAGGCAAAACAAGGGCAAATTTGTTAAGGGCTTATCCCTCTCATTGGTCAAATGTCTCACCTGGTCGATGGTGAGAGGGCTTATCTCATACTCACATGAAATTTACTTCGAATTTAACCAAAAGTGAAAGTTTCACATAATCTGCTCATTTATTTTCCTGCCACGTCGTAGGACGTTTATATCATGGCACAAACGTCAGGTGTGATACTGGTGGAACAGGCTACAATTCTGTCGTCTGTCGTTTATTGATTTACGAGGCACAAAATGGCAAACTTTTCACAACTAGATCTGTGCGCCGCCACGCCACGTCACCGCCGCCGCTGCCATCGATTTCATAGCGCCGTTGCCGCCACTATTTTCGATCGGCGCGCCGCTTCATTTTTTTTACACTGGGCATTTTGAGGGGGTCTCAAACAAATAGAGAACAATACATTTGCTGAATAAAACCATCGTCGGAAAAACATTGCTTTTATTTGTACGTGTTAAATACCGAATCAAAAAACTTGGCTAACCACTGAATGAACCGGTAAATCAGTACATAATCAGTGAATTCTTTTCAAATGCGATTGCAGTAACGTGGTTAAAATAATTGATAGGGTAAGGGGATGTAATGTTAGCCTAGCTCCTTCATTCGGCCTATGTACCAAATAAGTCATTAATTCAGCAATAATCAACAAAATCATGTTGCTATTAGAATGACCGATGTAATCCGAAGCAATTGAGACAATATTAATCAACTTATAGTTGTTCACTTCCGCGTAATTTTCGATTTCTTGAACTTTTGGGGCATCATGATTTCACTGGTTAAGCTGAACAGATGAACTACACGATCTTCAAGTGATCTAAATTTGGCTTAATTAAATCGATAAAGCAAGTAATGCCACCTGGATGTACAGAAAACAGTTACACGTTACAAACTAACTGTTCACATTGCTAAAATAACAATGATTTTACAAGAAAATCATAGACCCAATGTTGGGGACATATTTTTTTGTATGTTCCCAACTATGGCCTGTTGTATCAATAACGTAGTAAAAAGGTTGTTATTGGTAAAATTTCAAGTGGAAATGCATGTGTTTGCGGTTGCTTATATTCAAGTGGCTCATCTTAACACAAACCGAAGGAACTAAGCCGTTGTATAGTGAATTATAATGTTTTCATTATTGAATGGCTAGTAAATCATATATGAACATCACTTATGTGTTTCAAAGCAGTTTTACTTTAGTTTGTTTTGTGAAATTTTGTGTTAAGTAAAGCGAATACAGCTGGCAATGCCTTAATTCATAGAATAAGAAGAAAAAACCGTACAAAGACTGCATTTAGTAATAAATCAATCGAATGGGACGAAGTTGCATCCATGAATAGACCCAATTTGGTGCCTGTAGACCGACATTAAATCCATATCCCTCGAATGTTTCTGACTTTATAAAAAGAGTTGTGTAACTTTTCGTGATATATACTACCATATGTCTTATCAAACATATCTTAGCAAGTGTAGAACTAGTTGAATCTCGCCTTCAGCTTGAGAACTTTATGAGTTATAATCAAAAATGTAATCGATCATTGCATAATAGGCTGAGTCAAGGGACACATACCCTAGTTCGGTATGTTTCACTTCTTGCTCACTTCTTTCTGCTGCTCCGTGTATTTTTTCCTATCTTTTATCTCGCTCTCGCAAACTCACCCTGCTATTTCAAATTGATAAATCTCGATTGTTAGTGAATGAACATCGAATCGAACTCTATCAGATTGCTCACCGCAAGTAAGCATACAAACTGATGTGAATAAATTTTCAATATGTAGTACCGACTCTGAGTTATATCAATTCTAAATGTTGAGGTAATGACTGTCGCTGATAATGATTCAGCATAAGCCCTTAATGTGTAAATTTTCATAATTACTTAATTTTCAATCTTTATGCTTCTAAACATACAAATCTTAAAGCAATTTGGATTTTTTTTTTAATATGGATAATGTATGATTCTTGAATATTTTAATCGTAAATTTTTTAGATAGGGTAACGGGATGTAATGTTAGCCTAGCCCCTTGATTCGGCCTATGTACCAAATATGCCATTATTTCGGCGATAATCAACAAAATCATGTTACGATCAGGATGATTGATTTATTTGAAAGCAATTGAGACATTATTAATGAATTTCTAGTTGTTCACTTCCGTGTAGTTTTCGATTTCCTTAACTTTTTAGACACCACGAATTTACTGGTTAAGCTGAACAGATTATCTAAGTGATCTTCGAATAATCTAAATTTGCCGAAATCGAACCTATAAGTCGAATAATGCAGCCAATATGTACAGAAAATAGTCACACATTATAAACGAACAGGTCACATAGGTAAAATAACAATGATTTAACATGAAAACCATAGACCCAATGTTAGAGACATATTTTTTTCTAGGTTCCTAAATATGGCCTGTTGTATGGAAAGCGTGGTAAAAATGTTGTTATTGGTTACATTTACAGTACAAATGTCTGAGTTTCGGTTGAATATTTTTCATATGGCTCATCTTAACACAATTTAAAGGAACTAAATCTGTATAGAGTGAATTATAATGTTTTGATTGTCGAATGACCGCTAAATCATATTTAAAAATGACTTAAGTGTTTCTTAGCTGTTCACATATGGTTTGATTTGTAAAATGGTTTGTTGGGTAGAGCGAATACAGCTAACAACGCTTTGAATCAGAAAATCAGAAGAAATCGTACATAGACAACATTTAATAACAAATTCATCGAATGGGACGAACTTGCATCTATGGTTAGACCCAATTTGGTACCCATAGACCGACATTACATCCATATTACTTGAAAGTTTCTGACTTCATAAAATGAGTTGTGTAACTTTTTGTGATGCATACTACCAGATGGCTTATTGAACATATCTTAGAAAGTGTATAGCTAGTTAAATTTTGCTTCCAGCTCAAATACCGCATGAGTTATAATAAAAAATGTAATCGATTGTTGCATATTAAGCTGAGTCAAGGGACACATACCCTATATGTTTATTTTTAGATTTTTAAATAAGGGAAATGACGGCTTTGGCGGGATTTCTCCTGTTCTTGTCAGAGGGGTTTTCTAAAACCGATTGCGCTCACGTTTTGTCGGAAGATTGACAGAGTGTAAAAAGAAGAATGTTGAGGCCGAGTTTCACATAAATTTTAAATCTCCAAAATTTGCATCTCCATCTCTTTTTTTTCATCTCCAAAATTTGTATTTAAAGATTTCTCCACTGCGATTTTTTTTAGATTCCTCATTAGATTTTTTTCTATCCAGATTAGTAGATTCAAAGATTTTCAAATTTTTTATGTTAATGTTTTGGATCCACAGATTTTTGAATATTAAGATTTTATAAATTAAGAATTTCAGTTTTTTAGATTTTTAGATTTTTAAATTTTAAGATAATTAGATTTTTAGATTTTTTGACTTTTAGATTTGAAATTTTTTAAGATTTAGATTTGTTAATTTTCAGCATTTAAGATTTTACGAATTTTTGGTATTTAGATTTTCAGATTTTTAAACTTTCAGATTTTTAGATTTGTAGCGTTAGGAAGACACTGGTGGCTGGTAGTTTGGCGTGAAAACGTGGCGCATCACGCCACGTAATTGCACCAATCAAGGCAAAGCGACATATTTTCTGTGAGGTAAGCACATTTAGTCAATAAAACGCTAGAGCACACAGGGCTCAACCTCTCATCTCTGCAGTAACTTGTAAGGTGTTAGTAGTAAATAGTGCTCAAAGTAAAGTTTGTGCTTTTATAAAAAGCAAACTTGAAAGAAAGATCCCCTCACTCAGATATTTAAATTTTAAAATTTATAGAATTTAAAATATTCAGATTTTTTATTTTGAAATTTTATATTTTAAGTTTTTTAGATTTTGTAGATATTAAGATTTTTAGGCATAAAGATTTTTCGATTTAAGAGATTAAAGATGTTTAGATTTTTGGATTTTAAGATATTTAGATATGCAGACTTTAAGATTTTTAATTTGTAAGATGTAAGAATTTAAGATTTTAAGATTTTAAGATATGTATATAATTTTTTTGATATTTAGATTCTTTGATATTTTAATTTCAAGATTCTTAAGTTCTAAGATTATAAGATTTTTTGAATTTCCGATTTAAGAATTTAAAAACTTTAGGATTTTGAGATTTTAAGAAGTTTAAACTTTCAGATTTTTTAATTCTTTAGATAAGTAATTTTTAAGATTTTCAGATTTTTAGATTTTTTTGTTTTATAGATTTTTAAATTTTCCGGTTTTCATATATTATGATTAAAAGATTTTAAAATTTTTAGATTATTAGGTATTTATTTTTTCGATTTTAAGATTTTAATTTTTTTCGATTTTCGATTTTTGGGTTTCAAGATTTCAAGATTTTCACATTTTTAAATTTTGAGATTTTGTACATTTATGGATTTTTAGATTTTCAAATGTTTAGATTTCTAAATTTTTTGATGTTTAGATATGAACATTTTTAGATTTTTAAATTTTTATTTCTTTAGCTCTTTAGCGGTTTGAAGGTTTTAATATTTTTTGAGTTAATAATTTATAGATTTTTAGATTTTTAGATTTTTAAATTTTCAGATTTTAAGATTTTTGAATTCTTGGATTTTTATATAAAAAGTTTTGTTGATTTTATATTTTTGAAGTACTTAAGGCTTTAAAGTTTTTAGATTTCAGTATTGCTTAGATATAAAGATTTGTAGATTCCGAATTTAAAATGTTAACTATAAGAGATTTTAAATTTTTTAAGATATTTAGAATTAAAGTTTTTGGATTTTAAGATGGATTGGATTTTCAGTTTTCATATTTTAGTAAAATAAATTTTTGAATTTTAAATTTAAAGATTTTAAGTTTTTTAATTCCTGAAGTTTTAAAGTTTTAAGGTTTTTTGATTTTTAGATTTTAATAATTTCAGATATTTTATATTTGTGGATTTTTATTTATTAAGTACTTCAGGTTTTTAGGTTTATTGATTTCAATATTTCTTAGATTTTGATGTTTCTAAATTCCGAATTATAGATAGTAAGATTGTGAGATTTAAAATTTTAAAGTTATTTAGATTTTATAAATCTTAAGATTGTTAAATTCTTCGATGTTTCGGTTTTTCGATTTTTAGTTTTTTCGGTTATTAAAATTTTTAGATTTTTATAATTTCAGATTTTTAAATTTTTAGATCTTTGGATTTTTAGATTTTCAGATTTTCAGATTTTCATATTTTCAGATTTGTAGATTTTCAGATAATTAGATTTCAAGATTTTTGGATATTGAGAATTTTATATATTAGATTTTTCGATTTTTGAATTTTAAGATGTTTAAATTTAATTTTTTTTAAATTGTTAATTTTATTTTTTGGTTGTAAAGGTTAAAAAGACTAATGATTTTTAGTTATTTAGGTTTAAAGGATTTAGGATTTTTTGAATTTGTATATTTTGCAGATATTAAGATTTTGAGATTTTAAAATTTTTAAATTTTCGGGTTTTTAAATTAAGATACTTCAATTCTTATAGCTTAAGTTTTTAACACTAGGTTTCAGGGTTTTAAGATGTCAGTATTTTAAAGATTTTAAGATTTTCGGATTCCGAATTTTGAGATGATCAGTTTTTTAGATTTTTAATATTTTAGATGTTAAGATTTTTGGATATTCAAATTGTTAGATTTTTAGATTTTAAGAATTTTATATACTTTGGTTTTACACTTAAAGGTTCTTCAAATTTTAGCTTTTTATTTTATTTAGATCTTCAGGTTTTATGGTTTTCAAAATTTTGTGAGTTTTTGAATTTTAGATTTTGTTGATTAAGGTCTTTAGCTGTTTAAAATATTAGATTTTTTAATTTTAAGGTTTTATAATCTCAAGATTTTTGAATTTTTTTAGTTCTGTAGGTTTGAAGGTTTTTAAATTTAAGTATATTTAAGATTTTTAATATTAGGATTCCAAGTCTCCAGATGTTTAAAGATTTTTAGATTTTTAATTTTTCAGATGTTTAGATTTATCGATTTATCGATTTTAAGATTTTCAGATTTTCAGATATTTAGATTATCAGATTTTAAAATTTTTAGATTTTTAGATTTCCAGATTTTTAAATTTTTATATTTTAAGTTCTTTTGGTTCTTATATTTGATTCAAGAGGATTTGATTTTTAGATTTTTAGATAATCAGATTTTTTGAATTTTTAAATTTTTGTGTTTTTAAATTTAAAAATGTTTATCTTTTTAGTTCTTTGGGTCTTAAAGTTTTCGGATTCAGTGTTTTCTAGATTTTTAGGTTTTTAAATTCCGACTTTTCAGATGTTTAGATATTTGAATTTTAAATTTTTTAGATGTTCTGATTTCTAGTTTAATTTTTTAATTTTTAGATTTTAAGAATTTTAGAATTTTAGAATTTTAGATCTTAAGATTTTTAGATATTAAGATTTCAGATTTTCAGATTTTTAGATTTTTAGATTTTTACATTTTTAGATTTGTAGATTTTTAGTTTTCCGGTTTTCAGATTTTTAATATTTTGGATTTATAAATTTAAAGATTTTTTAATATAAAGTTTTTGTTTTGAGTTCTTTAGGTTTTAAGGTTTCATTAGATTAGATTTCATTTTATTTAGATTTTTAGATTCCAAATGTTCAGATGTTAAGGTTTTTAGATTTTTATTTTTTTATATAATTAGATTTTTAGATTTGTGAATTTTTGACTGTTAGATATTAAATTTGGATTTTTTTTTATGTCTTAGATATTGAGATTTTTCATTTTTGAGATTTTAGAATGATTGAATGATTGCAATTCTATTCAATTCAGTTTTGTTAGCTCCATCCACTGCGGTTTTAATATTCCAAGAGTGTTCTATTCTACGGCACAGTTACAGTCAAGTTACAAGGTTAATAACACGTCTATTCAAAACTTTATTTTCTACTTTTCTGTTGTAATATCATCATTCGAGCAACCCAAGACCGTCTTCTTCATCGTGTCGTCATCGAATAAAGGGTGTTTCGATCAAAATTTGGTCGACTTATACTTGATGCATTTCCTATCATCGTGCATTAAAAAATTTTGCACACCACTCATTTTGAAGATGTGTGCGTGTAGCATCATGCCTCTATTTTGACGAAAATTCAAACTACTCTCACCAAGTTGGCGAAATTGTTGAACGTTTGTCGACAGCCAGGAAAGCTGGATCGGGGGGAAATCGAAAGCCGGAGGCCACAGTGACGACAAAAATAGTTGCCTGCTGTTTCGAGCGGAACCCCAACCGTGGATAGAGCTAAAAAACGAGCTGGACTGGCGAATTACTAGAAAGTGGTGATTCAAATCGCGACGATAAACAAAACACGTCGGCCAAAAGCACGATCGCGAATGTTGTACACGACGATGCTGCCAAAGTTTGATTGCGTGGTACAGGACGATAAAACTTACGTCAAGGCAGACTTTTAACAGCTTCCTGGACAGGAATTTTGTACGGCAATCGGACGGAGAATGTTGGCAGATATTTTCAAGCACATTAAACTGTCAAAGTTCGCGAAGAAATATCTGGTGTACAGGCCATCTGTACCTGCGGCTTGAAGAGCAACGTTTACATTGCGACCGGAACCGTCAACCAGGAAATTTATCTGAGCGAGTGCCTACAGAAACGCCTACTGCCTTTCCTGAAGCGACACAATTGTTCTGTTCTATTTTGGCCGGATTTGGCATCTTGCTATTACGGAAAAAAGGCCATAGAGATATATGCTGCCAACAACGTTCGAGTGGCGCCCAAGGACAAGAACCCCCCCAACACGCCAGAGCTCCGCCCAATCGTACAATATTGGGCCATCATCAAGCGGAACCTTAAGAAGACTCAAAAAGTTGTTGTGAGCGAGAAATAGTTCAAGGCAAACTGGCATTCTGCGGCGAATAAAATGGACAACGAGACTGTACAAAATCGTATGGTAGGTGTAAAACGAAAGACCCAGCAATTCGCATTCGGTAAAAAGGAAGTTTTGCTGAATATTTCTCCTGTGTTATGTATTAAGTGAACTTGAAAAAGAAAAATAATTTGACATATTAATAAAAACTTTGATCGACTTACACACATTATTGTTTGAGCAAATTTTGATCGGAACACCCTTTAAATCAGCAAGGTATTTGCTGGCAAGAGACTTAGTTTTATGGTTCAGTTGCGATTTGCAACCATCTAGTGCATTTTATGAAAGTAAGTAAAGGTACAAATATTACTTGTCCAGTTTGATAACTATATTAGTTGTGCAATAAAATGTATCTTCTTAAAATAATTAAGATAATGGTGCTGAAGGAGCTGAGAGATAACGACATTGAAGTGTCCAGCGCCATTATTGCACCGGAAGCATTTCTGCCATTTTCATCCAGTTCGATATGTGCATTGGCGATTATGCATTCTCATGAGTACGAATTTGCGGACTCAGTGCTAGAGCAACAATGTCAGTCTTACATTGCATCGCAAAAGTTTCACTGATACAAATCGACGTTATTTTATTTTAGAGTGACAGGCAAAAACAATATCCAATATAATTCTATCCAAGAACCCATTTAGTCTGAAACCCACTCCCCCGTCTAAAGTATACTTCCAGAAACCCCTTACCGAAACTTCAACGTGAAACTCACCTGAAACGAAAGAGAGCAAATCAATGGAATCAATTAGTGCAATCGCCAATCAAAACCTAGCGCAATCAATCTATTAAATGAAAATATTTAAATTCCCAACAAATGTCAACCGCTTGGAAACTTCGAGCGGAATCAATTTCCGCTCGAACCAGAACAATCAGCAGAGCCAGCGCAGAGGAAATAGTTTCTTCGCAATACCAACGATTGGATTCGATGCTGAAACTCCTTGCTCCCACCCACCCCTCCACCATCCACCCCTTTCTTTGTTCGAACCCTCAACCCCCACAAAACAGTGTCAGAGAACAAAAGGTCCCCGGCCGAAAATTGAAAATTCATGACCTGGCTGAACTTTTCTTTTTCTCATTACGCGCCATCAGCGCCAACAACCAATTGATTTCGCCCGGGTTGCGATTTTTCGGAGGGTGATAATAAAAGGATGGGATGAGAATACCCATTTTCTCGTCAAGAGAAGTCGTTTCAGCAACCCAGACGAGAGCAGCAGCAGCAGCAGGGCAAAGACCTACCTTTCGTCGTTTTTGGTTGGATTGGACCGAAAAAGTGATGGCGTCGTCCTCCCCGCGACGTCAGTGAAGCGAAGGAATGCATTATTGTTAATTTCCTTCGGCTGCATGCTCCGCGTGACAATATTGTATGGGCAAACGAGAAGCGAGAGGTTTGAAGTATGTACCCCTAGTTGACATGGAAGATTAGAGTCGGAGCTGCGATGACGGGAAAAAGAAGATGTGGGTCGCGCGTCATTCTTTGCTACTTTTGTTCGATGTGCATCGGAGGGTGGATGATGCAAGCAAATTTTCTGCTCTTTGATAAAATGGAATTTTATGAGACATGCAGAAGTGACGGAGTGACCTGGTTTCCCTGCGATTGACGTGGCTGGGAATTTTATTACTCTGACGCGAGATGAATTTGGGATAAGATTAAATTGCAGTTTGATGTTGATTGGATGAATCGTTGTAAGTTTTCATGTGATGGTGAATACATCTTTCCGCGAGATGTAGCTGAAGAGCACACTCATAAACAATATATTCTAGTGAGTTGAATCCAATCAATAAAAAAACATTCTGAGAAGGAACATCAGCTGACATCGCTCTATTCTTATCTTTCCAGTCAATCTGGTCTAAGTCTAGTGACAATTTTGGGTTAAGAATACGAAAATAACATCATAGCTAGAACATGGGAAGTATTCAGCCTATTGTAACGTGGAGCATCCATCATCAGGGATACAATAATGTTATGATATTTTTGAAGACTGTTTCTTATGAACATCGATTTAACTCGAATTCGTCCAACAGTGTAATGCTCTTTTCAGAATAACACTGAACTAGGCTCTTCCTACTATCACATCAGCAAATTAAATCTTTCTTCTACCAGATTTTTCCGGAAGTTTGGATATTTATTCATGCGTTGCCGTGTAAAGAAGCTATCACTTCTTACCCGGTGTCTCCACTAGCATTTTCTGTCTTAACATTTGTGTTTAAGTAGAATTTTTTTTAAATAAACATGACGAAATCCAAAACAATACTAAAAAAGATTTGAATTCCATAAAATTGTTGTAAGACGGATCAGACAAGACAGAAAATGTCTAACCCGCTGCCAGAAGACACCGGGTTAGACAAAAAAGCAACCAACTGTCTTACAAATCTTCGATTAATTGAAATTGAAAACTGAAATTCTTCACTAAGAGCTGTCTATTTTTATTTTTTTCTGAACAGCGAAAAGAATTATTACAAGAAATCTAACTTGACGTCCGCCCACACTCAAAACCGATGCTACAATGTTCCTCAATTTATAGAGAACTTAATTTGAGTTTTGTTTTTTTTCTTCGTATTATAGACTGTTGCAGAAATTTTAAGCACACTTTCAAAATATTAAGAATGTGTTTAATTTAAAATTTCACTTATCTTATTTGGCAAATTTTATCAGCACTGGTGTTATACTTGATATTTTACTCTTTTTCTTATCTAATCTAACACAAACTACTACTGCATTGCACTTGCCGCAAAAAATGATTCTGTAAAATGAGTTGGATTCAAACAAATAAATTTGAACTACAACGCATTTTGTGAATCTACAGGGGAGGATGAATGCGTTATAAAATAGTTCTATAATTTTGCTTTGGACCCTCTACTTCTTATGAATTGCTCCATACTGCACTTTCGTGATCCTCTACTTTCTAGGTCATGCTATTCAACGCTGGTATATAGCACGTGAGACGAATCAGAATGATTTCATAATGAACGAATGGCCAGTTTTCAGTGACCCGAAATTTTATCATTGCATTGGGTGGACATGGAAATTGGTAACTGTCCGATTAGCCGATTTTGAAAGACTCTGTCCCCCATACCACAACCGGCCAAGTAGCACACTTCGATCATAATCAGTTCCAGCAACTTGAATATGACTAAAACAAGTCACATTAAGGTTATCACAATCGAATTGCAACAAGTATGCTACTAGGGCGGGCGGACAAAGCCCTGTCCGAACCACCAGCTGAAAGCTCGTGTCGAAAACTGAAATCATTTCGGTTCATCTCGTTATAGGGGAGGATGGTACAAAATGCACCGTTTAAACAACATCGTGAATTACTAGGGAATGGAAGCTGAAATTCGGGAAAAAGTCATTGTATATTAGGGTGGCTCACCGTTTATATGAAAAAACGTAAACTTGACCACATGAAGCCAGAACAGCTATTTTTTGGATCCATTTGGGGTCCCAAACAACCATGTAAAATTTGGGGACGATTGGTCGTAACCCGGCTTCCCGCATTGCGTTTGAAATTTGTATGGAAATTAGTATGGGAAAACGTACTTTTTTCCATTTTCATCCCTAGAGACCCCATTTTTGCTTGGATCACGTAACTAAGTTAAATATATAGTCCATAATGTGCCTAACAACTTTGTCGAAAGATGTGCGGCGCTAAAATGTCCCAAAAAAAAGTTATAGCTTTTCTAAGATTGTTGGATCGAATTAAATACCGAAAAAAAAATTTCTGCCAACACTGCCAGTGTACCAACGGCAGCCAGATTTCAATCCGCAATAACTTTGGCGTTTCTTGTCTTATCGATTTGTAATGTTCAGATGAATTACTCATACACATTTGCACAACTTTATGGGTGTATTTGGAGATGCCTCCCTCCCCCCCATGCCAACCCAACCCCTCTCCCTCAATTCATAGTAATGGAAATACTGTTTCAAACTGAAATAACTTTAGTGTTTCTTATCTTGTCGAGTTGGTTTGTTTGTTGGTTTGTTTCAAAAACATTTAATCAATCTCATATGCCCAGTTGTTAGAGGGTGGTGGGGGGGGGGGTACTATATTCCCTCCACCATCATCTCCGGAGTTTCTCATCTAATAGAGTCGGTACATTCGGATGAGCTATTTAAAAATTGATCAGTCTTATAGGCTTATGTCAATGATTTCGATACATACAAATCAATCATACGTTTGGTATGATAGATTAGATCAATAGCTACAAAACCAGACCTATATGAACGCATAGCATGAATGTTTGCATTCATTCTTCTCTAAAACGAAAGAAGCGCTCCATACGAAACCGTTTTTTTCTATCTGCATCTGTATGCCGAAGTGATTTAAATGCCGTTTCAATGTGTGGTGATGGAATTGAACCTTGTATGACGTAATTTGCGTCAGGAAGCAGTGTTGTATTTTTAATAATATCCAAGCGATTTTTTGCTCTCCATCAAATATAAAGAAACCTATACTGCCTTTCTACGCATAATTGTCCCATGTGATGTTACTATCCACAAAATAATCAAAACTCAGGTCAATTTGTGCCACGATTATTAGAAATGCTTCGTTAGACAAGATTTTCAGTAGTTTTATGGAACTAAATGAATTCTGGTATGTCCTATTTATAGTTCATGATGAAATATATGATTGGAAGGAGTTTTCCAGCCACTAATAATGTTCCCTGATGTCATCACGTTTTCCGTGGGACAAATTGATCTGAGTTTTGGCTGTTTTGTGGAAAGTAACATGGGGCAATTATAACTAGAACGGCAGTATAGCAAGGTACATGAATGTGGGAAACAAATATGATAGAAACTTTTCATTAGTTGTTCAACCTCGTTCGTAAAAGAGAGGCAAAGTTCGGGGTGCAGATAGTATGGCAGAAAATAGATCTTAAACTCGATGTACCTACGAACACGTTGAAGTTGGTAATTTTCGGTGGAAATCGAAATTTTAATTTTTTTTAAATTTTCAGCAAGAATGACAGAAGTTTAGGTAAGAGACGCGTTGGGAACTCGCGTCTCCAAATGTCTAAAATAAGAGTATACTCTCCTGGTCTTCTTTTTTTCTTATTTTTAGTAGTTCGTGTTTGTTTTGCCCCCGTCCCCCTCACCACGATGAATCTCATCGTCGCCCAATGGTCACCAAGTCGATCGAACACTAAAAACAAACCCTGCATAACGCAAAAGTACTGGCGACAACTCTCTGATGCGACAAGAATAACTCCCTCCCAAGCTCCTCACCTGATCCTTCCCTGAAAAATTTTACCCTTAACCTCGAGTAAACCGCGAGTAATCGGTCCATTCCTACTAGACGTAGTATTAAGTTTTTCTTGTTAAACCACAGACAATGAATATCGGCTCCGTAAAGCTAACGCAATTGAGCCTTCCAAATAAACGAACTGGTTAAAAAAACACAGAAATTATTTCAATCTGTAACTTTACTTCCATCGATATTATTGAGGGGGGAGGAATCAGTATGTACCTCTTCTTCAATTACAAAAAATAAATTGAGCAAATGCTTTTGAATAGCTCATCCGAACGTACCAGCTCCATTAGATGAGAAACTCCGAAGTTGGTATGCCCCTCCATTAAACAACTGTGCATATGAGATAGGGTCAATGTTTTTAAATAACATATCTAAATAAACCAACTCGACAAGATACGAAACACTAAATTTATTTCAGTTTGAAACAGTAATTCCATTACTATGAATTGAGGGAGAGGGGGCGGGTTGGCATGGGGGGGGGGGGGGGCATCTCCAAATACACCCATAAAGTTGTGCAAATGTGTATGAGTAGTTCATCTGAACATTCCAAATCGATAAGACAAGAAACGCCAAAGTTATTGCGGATTGAAATCTGGCTTCCATTGATACACCGGCAGTGTTGGCAGAACAAATCATTTTTAGCAATTAATTCGAACCATCGATCTTTGAACACCTATAACTTTTTTAAGGAACGTTTTAGCGTAGTACTTCTTTCGACAAAGTTGGTAGGCACATCCTGGACTATACTTTTAACTGATTAGTTAAAGGTTCTATGCTAAACTGAAGTCTCTAGTAATGAAAATTCAAAAAAGTATGTTTTCCCATACTAATTTCCATACAAATTTCAAACGCAATGCGGGAAGCCGGGCTACAACCAATCGTCCCCAAATTTTACACGGTTGTTTGGGACCCCAAATGGATCCAAAAAAGAGCTGTTCTGAAAAAATGATCATGTTGAGCCACCCTATTGTATATGGTGCATAGCGATGTTTTCTTTGTAGATCAATTATGTTTTAAACTCATAATGATGATTTTTTTATGATTTTGTAAGCCTTTTCCAATTTTATCACAAGACGACACCGGGGTAAAATGCATGTTTAATTGCTCAGTATGCACCCCAAAATTGGGGTAAGACGTACTACAACAGTGGGATATGATGCATCACCATATTGGAATAGCATGCACCGCTTGTAAAAGGTAAAAACAGCTATAAAAAGTTACTCATTAGAGTTGTAATGTGAGGAGGTTGCAACATATCACCACATCCTTTTAGCTCTGTTTGGTAGTCAAGCAGCTAATGCACAGTGGGAAAAAATGAACCCAAATTCCCAAGTAAGAGAAGCCGCTGGTTTTTGAACCAAACCAAATATAATTCTGAAGGAAATGGGCTAATCAATCGATTGGCACAGGTTTCGTGTTGCGTAGAGCACGGGAAATGGCTCGTTTTGCCGCGATTCACCCTAAATTGATGGTTTTTCTTCATTCTGCTCATACAATTGAAATTTCCGCAATATATTTTGAGTGAAAATGCATATGTTTTACACATATTACATTTGGAAAATAAACAGAGATAGGTTCAGGTTGTGTCTGGCTCATTTTCCCCCAATTCATTCCTATTTTTTGATCTTTCTTGTTACTTTCCGAACAGCAGCAATTGTCACAAATTATTTTCGCTGGAAAAATACAAATCGCACAGAACATCTACACAGAAGCGACTTGCGCGTTCTAAAGTCTGTAGAGCCCGTTTACCCCATTAACCCTAAAATAA
>JASCZW010014336.1:0-23172 GCA_034211315.2 Aedes japonicus
TTGTTACGAGAAGTCTGAAAATAAATCCGCTCCAAATCCGCGCGAGTTCAAAATCAAATCCGCGCCTTCAAATCCAATCCACACACGAATGTTCTATAACTTATCAAGCGTCTATTTCAAACAAGGGGTAAACAATAACATGGATCACTCATTTTTTCAGTATGCTACAAATAATAAAAGTAGATTTTTGATTAATTTCCTTCAGAAAAACCCAGCGCTTGGAATAGGGTCTCGGTGGAGCTAAAACCGTTCCCCACAATAAGATTGTCTGCGTTTTTGAGCCAATTAGATGCATTGTTCAAAACAGGAATGTAATTGAAAACTTCAGTGTGAAATAAAACCTGTAAAGAGGGAAACATAAGTCACGATGAGCTAAGTCAACTAAATTGACCGATAACCAACTGAATAAAAATGTCCATTCAAAAACAACCAATGACCCAAGATGTGATCCACGCTGGCCAAGTTCACCCCTGAAGGAGCACAGGACGTTTGAATGAGTGATGAAATCACTCGAACACAACCGTTATGTAAAGTATGTCAAAGAGAATGATCCATATTTTGTCAATGATGTATCAAGATAGGTACGTATTTATTTAACATATACGTCATAACATTTAATTGTTCTCAATAGCCTTCATATGATCTAATTTTTTCTCTTTCTGAGTATTCCTCCTGCTGGATGTTATCTTTTTGTTTGGAAAGAACTTTCAGGAATGATGTTTCTGGATTATTGGATGTCATAGCTCTGATTTCTTTTTCCATCAAATTAAAAATATCTTCTTTAGCCTTCCTTTTCATTCCTACAACTTCTTCTTGCTTTTTGATCTGGTGCCTTGCTTCCTTCTTTGCTTTTTCCTTATTTTTTTGTGCCTCCACTTATTCAAAATCTTTCTTTTGTTTCTGTTTGGATTCGTAAGATTGCCTCGCAAATTTCGCCTTCAAAATCAAGTCCTTTGAAACAGCAAATCTGGTTATATCATTCTCAAAAAAATGCATGCCACTCAAAATATTTTTACGATTATTGAACTGCTGTTCACTGAGCCTAGTTCGGTTTTCCGGTAACACATGCTTAGATAGTGAAAATTTTCTTTCGACCTCTGCATTATAATGAGATACGCAAGTTACAATGTTGAGCAATGTCGTCATTTCAGAGAAACCATCGTCCTGGAATAAAAAATCAAGTACTTCCAAATCTGTTTCTGATTCAACCATTTTAGTTAACAAATTGACACTTGCAAGTACTAGTTCTTCGTGAACTTTAGATTTGTCTAATTTAAAATCAATAACATCGACTAAGTGGACGATTTCTTTGATGGAATCCTAATTTATGATCCTTCCAACCTTGAAGTTGCTGACTAGTCTAACAAATTCATTCGGAACATCTTTGGAAAACAAATACGAGACGAAAGCCTTAGTGTGGTCTTTGAAATGCTTATTGAAATGAATCACGTTATCATGAACTAAATCAAGTTTTTAGGTAAAAATCCTTAAAACGTGAACTAGTTCACGGTCCGTTTTCATTTTCGTGAACGATTTTGTTTCTGTGTGGGTATATCAATATGGTGTTGAACGAATCCGCGCCAAATCCGCGCCAGAACGAATTTTATGAACGAATCCGCGCCAAATCCGCGAAAATCGCGAAATCCGCGAAATTCGCGAAATCCGCGCTGCCGGAACAACCCTGCATTTAAGAAAAACTTCTTAATGCCACCTAGCGGTCATAACGAAAAGCACATTTTTTCTTCAAGCGAAATTTTCGCTCTCTCTTCATTGTGTCGGAATTCGATTGAAAGAGAAGAAAATTCGTTGAAGAGAAAGAGATTAGGAGAATTTCTTTTCTTGAAGACATTTTTGATATTTTTCTTTGAACACGGGAATTCGGCTGCTGGTCTAACGATCTATTAAGACCACATCCACGCTATTTTGATTAGACTATGCTTTACGGCAAGGGTAGGCGTCAAATGAAAATTTGAGAATAATCAAAACTGCTAGGAGTTCAAAACATCTTCTAAAGACTGGCCTGTACTTGTTCATTCAAATGCCAGTGTTCGTTTTTGTCGCTGTGTGGGATTCACCTGTGTGCCTATCCACTAAAAAACACTCTCCTAGTTCATGATCACCTGAGCTTCCCTCCGGAACTACCATGTAGTATTACTCGGAGGTGAGTTGTTGTGTGCAATGTACTCCAATCGTGCCGAGCCCTATGGCTCCCATCTTGCTGTTAGCAATGGGGGCAAATTTGTTAGCATAATTTTCACCAATCAGCGATCGACATGCGGTATGTTGAGCGCTTCGGCTCCTGTTAGTGTTCCGTGTTGAACTAACCAGTCAAGACATGCTTTACGCTCAAGCCATCCACTGCGCACGCCCGCTTGGCTGCGACGATTATTGCCCTCCCACATCAATGGACGAACTGGTAGGATAACGGGGTCGGTCCGGCGATTCCGGGTGGATACTGCCTTCCGGTTCGATGGCGCCCCGACGATCCAGATCCGGCGGTGGACCTAGTCTACACTGACGAAGAGTTCCCCGGCGGTGGACATTCTTCCAAAACCTATTCTTCTGTTATTCACGGGCCAACCCGTAGGGTGCCGAAGTCAATCCAGCAATGCCGATATAGCCCGGCGTCCGGTTCACTGGTACACCAACGACCCAGTCCGGTGCTGCTTCGCGATCTACTCAACTAGTCCCCGGCAGTGGATCTAGCCTAGGAAGAATTTCTCCCGAAACCGATCTAGCCAGTGGCGCTAGAACGTTGATCATTACGCCACTTCCTCTGCAGTTCGGACAGTATTCGCGTTACTACCCGGTCGACCCGATGGGTCCACCTTCAATTTCCGGCATTGTCCCACTCTTGCTGCCACTAAGCCAACGAGTCCGTTCTGACGATAACCCTCACGTTCCTTGTATTCCTCTTCTGATAGCGGCCCAGGCCGGACTCCATACCTCAGAGTTGAGGTTACAATGGTTGCCAGAAGGCATCTCTTGCGGCTCCTCGGCTCGCCGACGTTTGGCTTGATCCTTGCTATCGCGTTAGCAGCCTTTGACGCTTTTTTGTAGGCGTAACCTACATGTGCGTTGAAATCGACCATCACTCCCAGGTGCTTCAGCGCGCGCTTCGATGCAATTTCGTGTTCTCCGACGATGATGCTTACTAGTTGAATGACTTTCCTGTTGCTCAATAGCACTACCTTTGTCTCATGGTGGGCCAGCTGCAGTTTTGCTCCTGTCATTTACGCTTCAATGGTATCCAGCGCCTCCACCTTGAACTCCTCTAACGTCTCGCCAGTTATAGTTACCACAGCATCGTCAGTGAATCCAACGATTTCAACTCCACTGGGCCTCTGCAGCGTTAGTACTCCGTCGTACATCGTGTTCCAGAGCGTTGGACCTAGAATGGAAGCTTGTAGCACCCCCGCCCTAATCATGATTGGTTTTTGGGCCAATTCCGTTTCGTACACCAGGACTCTGTTCTGGAAGTAACTTTTCAGCATCCTGCACAAGTAGCTGGGAACACGCATCCTGTGCAGTGCTACGGCGATAGCCTCCCAGCTAGCACTATTGAAAGCGTTTTTCACGCCGATTGTTACTACGGTGTAAAATCGATTTCCGTTTCTTTTCTGTGTGGATGCCATCTCTGCACTATACACGATTATCCGGATTGCATTCACCGTTGAGACTCCCTTTCGGAATCCGAATTTCCTCCTGGATAGACCACTCTCGCCCATGCACTGTGAGAACCTGTCAAGGATGATTCTTTCCAGCAGCTTCCCGAGGGTATCCAACAAACATATGGGTCTATACGACGCTGGGTCCCCTGGCTGCTTCCCTGGTTTCGGCAGCAAAACCAGCATCTGGACCTTCCATCTGCCGGGGAAATAGCATTTATTCAAACATTTCTGTAGCACCTTCCTGAACATTACGGGGAACGCATGTATAGCGGTTTTTAGCAGTACATTGGGGATTCCATACGGGTCAGGGGCTTTCTTCACCTTCAGACCCTTCACAACTATAACGAGCACTTCGTTGGAGATCCGTGAGCCATGGGATTCAGAATCTTCGTCTTCATATGGCATAGGCGGCCACAGCGTTGAGTCATGATGCGGAAAAAGATCTTTCACGATTGCCTTCAACTTGTCCGGAGACATTTCAGCAGGAGTCACCAGGCCCTTCAACTTTGCCACCACGATTTGATAGGCGTTACCCCATGGATTGCCATCAGCTTCTCGGCAAAGCTCTTTAACGCAGTTCCATAAGCTCAACCTGATCTCCTTTTTGAGAGCCGCGTGAGCTTCGCGAAAAACAGGTCTCCGTTCTTCCCTCTCAGCAACAGTTCTTGCCCTCTGCATACTTCTGCTTGCTCGGATGCATGTAGCACGGAGAGTACTGAGTGAGTGTTCCGTTCTACTAGTAAGCTGTGTACCGCCGGCAGCTGGGCTCCAATTTTCTTGGCATTGGTGCGTCACAAGCCATTACTATTGCTTCTGTCAACTCCTCTGCGTCGAGAATTGCAACACTGTGTTTTCGAAGCGCTTCAATAAAGATCTCCTTGTTGAAGTTCTGTATCTTTCACTTCCACTTCCGGTCCTCATTCGCCTCGTTACCATATTGGCTCGCCGGCTGACGCTGTAGGTTTTCGCTTGGTGATCGCTGTGGGAGTACTTTTCACTGACTCTCCAGTTCATGTCCTCCGTAAGCGAAGGACTGCAGAACGTGACATCGATTATCGATTCACGACCGTCTATGCGAAATGTGCTGACCGTGCCTTCATTGCAAAGCCTTACATCCAGCTTCGCAAGAGCTTCTAGTAAGCTGTATCCTCTTGATTTGCTAAGTCTGCTACCACACTCCACGGCCCAAGCGTTGAAATCACCTCCGATGACTACCGGATTTAGTCCGACCAGCGTGTCAGTGAGTGCATCCAACATCCTGTTGTACTCTTCGTCCGTCCACCTTGAAGGTGCATGACAGCTCCACATGAAGATTCCATTGATTTAGCTCGGTCAATGCATACCTCAGCTCTTCTTCAGTCGTAATTCCGTCCATATCCTAGACCTCGACCACTACTTCATGTGAAAGGGGTGGCCTCGCTGCCCAAGGATTTCGCAATGACCTCTCTGTACTATGAGCAATTAAATTAGTGATGGGTTATATCAGGGATATAACCGCAAGGTTCACGTAGGACCGCGTTGGTTTGTAGTAATAATGGTATCATCTAATTTATACGTATAATTACAAGAATGGTTGGTAAAAAGCAAAATTATAGATATATGTATAATTTTCCTACGGATACCCTGGAAACCCTGAAAACGTGAACCCCTGAAACGTGTATCCGTCCCCTTCGATAAAGACATTACACAAAAGCTAAAACCTCGACTTAGGGAATTTGGTTTAGACTTAGTTTTTTCTAGTAGGCACAACCAATTAGCATCAATGTTAGGCTCCACCAAAGATTCAGTAGACACCCTAGGCAGAGCAGGGGTATACAGAATCAAGTGTAAGCACTGCAGCAAAATATATGTAGGTCAAACAAACAGAACCTTGGCAACAAGGTTCAAGGAGCATCTAGCGGAGGTGACTAAGGCTGTCAAACAGAACGAGAAAGGAATTTCACATAACTTCAAATCAACAGTCGCAGAACACATCTTCACGGAAAATCACGACATAACGACGAATGACATCACAATATTACGGACTACATCTACACCCTGGAAATAAGACGTAGCAGAAAGCTTAGAAATAAAAAAACAACATAACACAAATCTACTAAACAAAACCAAGGCAACGGTTACACATGGCTCTTCAACTTAATACCCATACGACATCAAACCCGACGAAGCGGAGTACCCACTGCTACACAATAAGTATGTTAGGTATAGATGGAAAAAGTGAGGTAGATATTAAATACATTTGTTTTTGACTCAGGATAGATATAAACAAAACAATAAAAAGATAGGTATAAGCAAAATAATGATAGGTAAACGCTTTGTATTTAGAAAATAGTATATATACGGCAGGTGGCGAAGGTTTTCATTCAGTCGAGTTATTAGTACGAGACACTGAAGAAATCTGCACATTGTAGACGAAATATGTGTATCTGTCGAAGATAAACAAAGGTAGTTGGAATTAAATGGAAGATACTAATTTTTCTTCTAATTTCTAGTTACAGGTATTCCACTAAACAGCTCAAACCCTCTAGGATTAATTTTTTGTGTTTATTGTGTTTATGATGTTTATGTTTTACATAAAATTTTCCGTTCAGCTCTTGGGGCATTGTTAGTTTTAAAATTTGATAACCTACCTAATCTACAACTAAAACTACAATTTGAAAATCCAAGGGGTGGGGAACCAGATTCCGGATGATATGGTGATCCGATGTCAGGCAGCGTGCCCTGTACCGATTGATAGACTCACTAAAACGATCGTCGAGCATTTTTATCTCGGCCAGACGGTGGACCTCAGATGTTCTTGTCCTCGGAGGGGTGTTCAGGATCATCCTGAGGAACTTATTTTGAACACGCTGAAGTTTCAGGTGATGTGTTTTAGCGCAACTCTCCCAGATTGGCATGCCGTACTCGATGACTGGAAGTATGATTTGCTTGTAGACAGCAAGCTTGTTTTTCAGGGATAATGTAGACCTTCTGTTGATCAATGGGTACAGTAGCTTCAACAGAACGTTTCACTTTGTGACCGTTTTGTCAACCTGTTCCCTGAAAATAAGCTTGCTGTCTATGGTAACGCCAAGATAGACAGCTGATTTGGCCCATTCGACTGTTGTGTTGTTAAGGCTTATTTTACAATCCTCAGGCGGAACAAGTCTGGGAGAGTTGGAGTGTGGAAATAGGATGACCTGGGTCTTCGCCGCATTGATACAGATCTTCCATTCGGTGAAATATTCAGACAGAACATTCAGGCTTTGCTGCAGTTCCGCTGTAAGCGCTCTTATTACCCTACCATTGTGGACGACTGCGGTATCATCGGCGAACAACGACAGAGATCCATTTTCAGGGAGCGGGGGTATGTCCGAGGTGAATAGGTTGAACAGAAGTGGACCTAGTATACTTCCCTGCGGAATACCGGCGGAAATCTCCTGTGCTTCGGAAACTGCACCCTGCAGCGAAACACGGAATGTTCCAGACAGATCATTTTTAATTATCTTCACCAAAAAGATGGGAAGATTGTATCGATGCAGCTTGTACACCAAACCTTCGTGCCACACGTTATCAAAGGCCTTCTCGACGTTGAGAAGTGCCATGGCAGATGATTTCGAAACATACTTGTTCCGTCTGAGGATGTTAATGACTCGGTCAAGTTGGTGAGTTGTCGACCGACCACGTCGGAAGCCAAATTGTTCGTCGAGCAAGATGTTAAGCTCGTCGGCAGATGAAAGAAGCCGACGGTGGATCGCTTTCTCAAACAGCTTGGATACTCCTGAGAGAAGGCTGATTGGTCTAAAGCTTTTGGAACATGAAGGATCTTTCCCAGGTTTCCGGATGGGTATGACTTTAGCTGACTTCCAACACGAGGGGAAGTAGCTAAGTCGCAGGCATTGGTTGAAAACCATCGCCAGATGGTTATAGAAATGGGGGCTCAATTGCTTGAGCTCCAAGTTCAAGATGTTATCGAAACCTGGGGCCTTCATGTTCTTAGACGCTTTGATATAGGTCAACAATTCGTCAGCTGAGATCTCTAACTCTTCCGAGAAGTCATTGGGACTTTGATGGATGTTGTTTACAACCTCGCTAAATGCAGCTTCGTGTGGACTGACGATGTTTTGTCCGAGATTATGGGAGCTGACGAAGTGTTGGCTTATTTCAGCAGCCTTCTCTGCAGGAGTTATCAACCGATCCTTAGAGTCATTGCTGTCTAATGGGATCAGCGGTGGAATGGGCCTTGGCTTAGTTTTTAAAATTTTGGTCAACTTCCAGAACGGCTTTGCACAATCTGGGAGAGAGCGGATCTTGTCGAAAAAAATGTTATTTCTGAGATCCACCATTCTGGCCTTAATAATTTTAGTCACTCGATTACAGTGATGTTTGAGCGTTGGCAAACCAGATTGCTGGTATTGCCTTCGAATGGCGTGGCATCGCGAATAATTCTTTAGTGGGTCTATCAATGGGTACAGAGTTGCTCACCTGATCTATCACCGGTACATGTTGCTCACGGGCCTGGGAGATCGCTTGCTCGATGCTCTGCAGCTGCCGTTCGATGTCATCAACCGAATCAAGGCGCATGTCGAAATCGATGTTGTCGTCAACTTGTTGTCGGAACCTCTCCCAACTGGCGCGATGGTAGTTCCGTCTGGTGATACGATCTGCTCAACCGGGTGGGAGTATCCGGGCCCAGGACGGTGTAATGTCTCTCTTCCAGGTCTTCCTGCAGAATTATTCCACCGGATGTTCTCCCAGGCTTCGTGTTTCGCATTCATGTCGCCGGCGATGACGAACTGCCCCTGCCTCCGAGTTAGCTTACGAATGTCGTTTCGTAGGGCCGTTGTTGTTCCGTTGGTTGTACTGGATTGCTTGGGACAATAGGCCGGGATGATGGTGATAGGGCCGACGGCAGTTTCGACCTCGACTCCGATGGCTTCGATAGACTGCAGTTGGAAGCTCGGAAGTAGATGGCAGTTGATGTTGTAGCGCAGGGCGATCGCAACTCCTCCTCCACTAGAGCCGCTACGATCAAGTCGCTCAATCCGGTATCCTGGGATGAAAATATTCAGTTCCGACTTGAGATGTGTCTCGGTGACGATGGCGATGTCGATGGCCTTCCTGTTAAGGAAGTCACCGAGCTCGATAGTTTTGTTCCTGATGGAACAAGCATTCCAATTAACGATGCTGATGGTGCGTTTATGGTCCATACTTAATAATGAATGTCATCGTCACGGATGTGGCGGCTTTGAGCTGTTCCTCCTTGGAGCGGCAGGAACGTAGTTGGCGATATAGCTCCTGCACGAACTCCACCATTTGCTCCGAGTTGTAGAGCTGTCCATCGACGGGTGGTTGCGTGAAGGTACTGTGACTCGCATTGCCCCAGCCTGGAGGAGGAGTTGGGTTGGGGGCGGCAGCGGCTGCCGCGAAACGATGATGAACCGAAGCTGACGGGTGGTTTGCTTGGCGGTGATTTAATGGGATCGGAGGTAGGTTTGGCACCTGATACCGAAGCGACGAGAACTTCTCCTCGTTCATCGTTGGTGGTGGACGGCGTTGAGCAGGCCGCGACTTGGTGGATGACTTCTTGCGGATCGCCAAAAATTCAGCACGTTTTGGGCAGGTTCGATTGCTGCTCTCGTGGTTTGCGCCACAATTTGCGCACTTCAGTACCGCACCTTCTTCCTTCGGGGCACAATCGTTCGTACTGTGGGCTCCGGCACACTTGCCACATCGCGGCTTCATGTGGCAGTTGCGTGTTCCATGGCTGAACGCAAGGCAGTTGCCACATTGCGTCACGTCGTGCTGTCTTGGACGGTACCGGTCCCACTCAACGATGATGTCGAAAAGGGCCCGTGTTTTCATTAGTTCCGCCATCGTGACGGATCCCTTCTCGAGATGGACCAGATAGAGTTGGTCCCGGTAGTTTTCGTGTTGCTGCCGCCTGATGGGAAACACCTCCTGTGGCTTTAGTGCCGTCACTTGCAGCTCTTCGAAGATAGACTCCGGAGTGAGTTCTGAAAGGCCACGCAGAATCACCTTCATTGGCTTGCTTCCGGGCGCATCGTGAGTGTAGAACTCGTGTTTCTTCACGACTTGGTGAGCGCCGACAGCACGGTAGTCAACCTCCGTCGAGCACATAATTTTGGTGCCATTACTGCACAGCTTGTACAGCGGATGAATTTGGATAGCTGCAAGCTCGGTCCTGAGAGTAGCAATGTCCTTTGATGTGGTGAAGAGCGGGGGAACTTTCACCTTCTTTGGCACCTCCTGTACCGGAAGCACGGCGAATTGATTGCTCGCGTTACGATCCACTGGATCGGCATCATCGTGGCGCAGCCGCTTGGAGCTGCCCGGTTGCGGTAATGTTTCGGGAGCAGATGTCGCCGTTGGCCGATTTTTTCGACCCATTGCCACAGCAATGATCGAGCGGGAAACGTTTCCGAACTTTGAAGCACTTTTTTCTGCTTTGCCACCACCAGAAGATGAGCAAGCGCAGGCGATAGATCGCGAACCGAACACGCAATCGCGAGAAAGCGGGCGATGGGAAAAACGGGGGAAAAAACTTTTGATGCGAAGTGCGAGGGAGCGTAAAACACGTCCGTACGTGTCGCTTGATCAAACTGGAATGGTGAAATCATTTCAGTTCATGTTGCATGCTATATACTAGCGTTGATAACATACTCTGAAAAAAATTCTATCGTTATACCGACAATTAAATCATGGTCAAGATGACTATCGCATATAATGGTTACAATAACCATGGAAATGGACGAATTCACCACTTCATGGTATTCTTGACTATGATCATGGTAGCAAGGACTATTCCGACATTATGGCAAATGTTGGATCAACTATTTTTAATGGTCGTTTTGACCACGATCATAGTCGGTTCAGAAGCACTATACTGCAATAGTCATCCTAACCCCCAATAATGGTAAAATTGACTATCATATTTGTCTCTGTGAAGCTTTGAATGAAGAGAGGCACGAAACTACAGTTGAAGCAAAATTCTATAGAGGGGACGGGCCCCAGTTATAAAATAAGACATCGGCAACAAAGCAAAATAATTTTGTGGGGAGGGGTATGATTATTTCTGTATCAGTCATGGAATGAAACTAAATGAAATAAAATTAAGAAGACAATTTGAACCATTTGTTACCCGTTTTTGAGGACCCGGTAAGGAAAAATATATTTTTAACCTTTTTATACGGAGATTTGTATGGGAGCAAAAGTAGGTCATTTTTAAGGAAAAAAAACAACTTCTTATACTTCTAGCACTTAATTGTTTTTCCGTTGAAATGGTGTATAAATTAAGTCATTGTGTCCAGCTGAACGAGAGTTATTAGCGTTCATAAACCTTTCACTTTTGCGTAACTTCCAAAATTTTGAAATTACATCCGGCATAGAAAAGAGAAACGTAGTCTTACGTTAAAAGTATAATTAGAAACTGAAAATTTCCGTAGTGCAGAAGTGCACTCTAAGCAAATACTGACAAATGCATGTCAAAGTAGACGTGTTTCACCAAAAGCAACCCGGATAGACATAACCATACAATTACGATGCAATAATATAAAATAACATAAATGAATATTGTTGTTACAATACATTTACTTTTCACTCTATATGCTACGATTTTCAACAATTTTGAAACAATTCAATCAATAGTAATTTACTCAAATTTGTTAAAAAAAAATCATTTTTTTCTATAAGATGCATAATAATCCCACTTTCTCTTCTGTCGATGTCTTCAATCACATTAGATTTTATTGTGGGAACAATAACTACTATTGTTTTCTTATCGTTGTGAACAATACAATTAATTGAACATACTATAAATTCCATTGTACACAGAAAAAAATAATTAATTTTAACAAGCGAATATGGGAAAATACGTTTGAGAACTTGTGACGAGTATAAAGTTTAAGCGATGTTGATCTAGAAAATATCTCTCGATGAAATCATCATCAAAAGCGATAAAAGAAAGCTTTATCGACTGTTGTTAGCAGATACACTTCCAAATACTCATATGAAGATTTTCTTCAAGAGCCGTTACTATAAGACCAGCATGCCATAAATTAAACATGCTTTCAAAGGCCTAAAGCACGGAGCTTTGAAACGTTAAAGCATATATCAAATAAATTGGGGCACAACATAACGCACACGACCAGAGGAAACTACCCTTATATTTGATCTTTTTCATTATTCGGCGGTAGAGCATTACCGGTATTAAATCTATTTATTCAATTGATCAAAATGGTAAAACAAAAAGAATAAGGGCGCCCCCAGGGTGGAAGCGATCGCGAAGCGATGCGAAGTTTGACAGATCGCGCGACCAACCTCCGCACATTTAAACAAAGCGAAAACATAGCTAACACACCATAGTGGACGCGATGAGCGATTTCCTGCGATCGAACAGTACGTGCACTGGTTGGTCGCGCGGTGTTGCGCGACCATATATCTTCTTCTTCTTTTTTAGATATTTTTTTATCGAAACCAAACCGCTTCGACTTATTGTCCAAAATTTCAAAATTCGTGTGCATTATGGCGGAAGATGGATCCATCGAAACGAATGGAAATGATATGAAGATGATTTTCGGTTCATTTTCCTCCGTGAAAAGTGCTTCTAATTGCGTTCACTATGGGTATCAAATAGCGTCGATTATCGATTCGATTAGGATCGCGTCGCATCGCGTCGCGTCGCGTCGCAATCGCTTCCACTATGGGGTCCACCTAAGGCGACATAAAGCGATGATGTTTTTGATGCCTCACAGCGGTTAAGTACAAGACAAAATTGCTAGCATGCTTTTAAAACATTTTGAGTAAAAAATAATTCATTTTGGCTTTTTGCATGACATTCGTAACAAAACGTTGTACTCTGAAAAAAATTCTTCGTTATACCGACAATTAAATCATGGTCAAGATGACTATCGCATATAATGGTTACAATAACCATGGAAATGGACGAATTCACCACTTCATGGTATTCTTGACTATGATCATGGTAGCAAGAACTATTCCGACATTATGGCAAATGTTGGATCAACTATTTTTAATGGTCGTTTTGACCACGATCATAGTCGGTTCAAAAGCACTATACTGCAATAGTCATCCCAACCCCCAATAATGGTAAAATTGACTATCATATTTGTCTCTGTGTAACATCAAACGCAAACACACGAAAAACATTGATCTGAATTTCATTTTTTTTTTTATCTTTTTTTTTTTTATATAATCATTTATTTGTACAGGCTCAATCGAATTAACTTTACAGAGCCAAATTTTCATATTTTTATACATCATTTATCTTAAAACTAAAGTTAGGAGGATAGAGCCGATTACTCGCGGCCGTCTCGAGGTTAATAGGAATTACAAATTACGGATGGGAAGGAGGGTGGGAATTTAAAGTATGGTTACATAACACATTAAATTTAAATTCAAAATTATCTAAACACTAACTATACAACTTATGGTTTTCTTTTGACTTGAACATTTCTTGAAAAAGAAAAAACACACACACACACATACACGTATAAAAAAAACTTATTCTAAACATACAGGTTAAACTAACTACAATCTAATGTTGAAGGAGATGTTCGCTCATCACCATGAGGCACCAAGAGTGAACAACAATGTTTTTGGCTAGAATTGAAAGATATGAAGAAAGTTTTTGATAGTTCCGCTAGTGTGCGGCAGGCTCGGAAACATAGCAGATGTTTTAGGAAAATTGAGCGAAAAGGGCATGTGTACAGTGGTACTCGAACCAACGACATTTTGCCTAACATCCCACTGCGGGGTAGGTTAAAGCACGGACTAAGTCCGCCACTTCAACAGGCCTGTTGAAGTGGCGGACTTAATCCGTGCTTTAACCTACCCCGTGGGATGTTAGGCAAAAATGTCGTTGATTCAGTACCACTGTACACATGCCCTTTTCGCTCAATTTTCCTAAAACATCTGCTATGTTTCCGAGCCTGCCGCACACTAGCGGAACTATCAAAAACTTTCTTCTATCTTTCAATTCTAGCCAAAGACATTGTTGTTCACTCTTGGTGCCTCATGTGATGAGCGAACATCTCCTTCAACATCATAATCGTTACTCCTCGCACGGAGAATATATAAAATAACAATTAATGTATACAATCTAATGCTAATGTTAGTCAAAAACACATAAATGAGTTTCATGTACTCCAAATCACGTACAGCCAAAATATCTCGAATTGGCACATTGGGTTGTCTACCTCGAGCCCGAAGGGAATCATAAAAGCTCAGATCTGACTCCAGAATGCTCAGCACAAGACCAAATAACGTGATCTGCGTCCTGATAGCCTTGTCCACACTCACAGAGATTGCTGTCGCTCAGCCCAACCCGGTATAAATGAGCGTTCAAAGAATAATGATTGGACATGAGGCGAGACATGACACGAATGAAGTCTCGACCCACATCCATCCCGCTAAACCAAGATTTCTTCGACACCTTTGGGATGATAGAATGTTGCCATCGCCCCAAATCTCCTTTACTCCATTTATACTGCCAGCTGACGAGTGACTGTTGACGAAAAATAGGAAAAATTCGTTGAAGGCGATTTGTCGATCACAAATATCGCCTTCCATAGCGCCCACCTTTGCAAGCGAGTCCGCTTTCTCATTGCCGGAATTGAACAATGAGATGGGACCCATACAAAGGTGATGATAAAATAACGCGAAGATAAAGCACTTAGAAGCTCCTGTATTTTCATGAGGAAATACGAGGAGTGCTTTACCGGCCTCAATGAGCGAATAGCCTCTATAGAACTGAGACTATCCGTGAAAATGAAGTACTGATCCGGTGTTAATGAGGCAACAATTTCTAGCGTAAAGTGTATTGCCGCTAATTCAGTGACATATACGGAACAAGGAGCTTGAAGTTTACGGTTGGCGCTATAAATTTCATTAAATATTCCAAAGCCTGCTGACTCCTCTATCAATGATCCGTCAGTGAAGAACGATTTAGTGGAATCAACTTGGCCAAATTTTGCAGCAAATATTACCGGAGCAATCATAGGACGATGATGCTCTGGGATTCCACGAAGCTCCTGCTTCATGGATAAATCAAAATGAACCGAATTGTCGAAATCGGAGAAGCAAACACGATTGGAAATGTTCGGCGAAGGGCTGACATCCTGTGTTATGTACAAATGGTACAAGGTCATGAAGCGGGTTTGAGGATTCAACTCAAGGAGCTTCTCAAAATGTTCGATTACCTGAGGGTTCATAACTTCACACCTGGTGAGGAGCCGGAGAGATAATTCTGAAAACCGATCCGAGAGTGGCAACATGCCAGCCAGCACTTCAAGACTCATGGTGTGAGTCGAGTGCATGCAACCTAACGCGATACGAAGACACCGATACTGAATACATTCCAGTTTAATGAAGTGCGACCGAGCCGACGACTGAAAACAAAAACTACCGTATTCCATAACCGACAAAACCGTTGTCCGGTACAACGTTAGAAGATCTTGTGGATGAGCTCCCCACCAGGTCCAGGTAATTGTGCAGAAAAAGTTGATCCTTGGCTGGCACTTTCGCTTCACATACTCAATATGGGATCTCCAGGTGCACTTAGAATCGAACCAGACCCCAAGATATTTAAATGACATAGAATGAGTTATCGGCTTACCCCAAATTTGAAGCTTCGGTTGTGCAGGGTTATGCTTCCTTGAAAAAACTACCAACTCAGTTTTCTCCGTAGAGAATTCGATACCTAGCTCTAGAGCCCAAGTAGACAAATTGTCTAAGGTATCCTGTAAGGGTCCTTGCAGATCGACCCCATTGGGTCCCGTGACAGACACTACCCAAGTAACACACAAAACATCTTTTAAGAATGATTTATAATTGTTTGTATTATAAATGCATTATAAACGTATTGCAAAACATGTCATGTTTGGAGCGGTTTGTAACTCTCGAATTCTATATCACTCTGACAAACGGTCGAGCTAAAAATACTTTTTCCACTGCTCCAAGTGCTTACTACTTCATTATTGTTCTTAAAAACATGTTTCCATACATTTATAATACATAAACACGACAAGATTTTATGGGCAGTTCTATATGCTGTTGAAATTACATTACATCAACCTTGTTTTGCAAAACTTGTTCATTTTACTCCTTGCGATGAACATTGTGGTTTCACTGCCAACGGGAAGCATATCATACAAGGCTTAGCAAAGAAGCTACAAACCTATAACGCCAAGGGCTAGTGTTCAAATCCCACGCTTGGCGATATTATATTTTTGTTTGCGGATAGTTTTTTTTTCATTTTATGTTTTATAAGGCTTTACTTTTTGCGCTTTTTGCGTCATATTAAAGTATGAATTAAAGTTTTATACACCAAAATTTATAACCTATTTTTGTCATTTAAAAGTACTTTAAACTTGTTTAATACAAGCTGTGTTGCTTGGGTACGCCGTCATCTGCAAGTTGTCTCAACGTACAATTGTCACTTAGACAACCGTCAATGTCTTTGACATAAAAATTATACACAAGGGGGCTTAAACATGATCCCTGGGGGAGACCCATGTAGCTAAATCGTGAAGCTGTAGAGGTTCCATGAGAAAAGCTCATATGTTTCTCTGACAGAAAATTGTACAAAAAATTATTCATTAATGGTGAAAAGCCTGAAAGAACTTCAACAGATACTGAATCAAAAGCTCCCTTTATATCCAAGAATACAGAAGCCATTTGCTCTTTTTTAGCAAAAGCTAACTGAATATCCGTGGAAAGCAACGCGAGACAGTCGTTCGTTCCCTTACCCCTACGGAAACCATATTGAGTATCTGAAAGCAGGTTGTTCGTCTCAACCCATTTGTCCAGACGAAAGAGGATCATTTTCTCCAACAACTTTCGAATACAGGATAACATCGCGATGGGTCGATAGGAGTTGTGGTCGGACGCGGGCTTACCAGGTTTTTGAATGGCAATAACTCTCACCCGTCTCCAATCATCCGGTACAAAGTTGAGTTCCAGAAACTGATTAAACAAGTTCAACATGCGCCTCTTCGCGACGTCTGGGAGGTTCTTAAGCAAGTTGAACTTGATCCTATCAGCCCCTGGAGCCGTATTGCCACACGAAAGGAGTGCGAGAGAGAACTCTACCATTGAAAAGGGTTGGCTGATCTCATCTATCGAATTCGTGTTTTCGCGAGGAATCATCCGTGCCGGGACAGAATCTGGACAAACTTTTCGCGCAAACTTGAGGATCCATTGGTCCGAGTACTCTTCGCTCTCGTTGTTCGTAGTTCGGTTACGCAACCTTCGCGCCGTGTTCCAAAGAGTACTCATCGACGTTTCGCGTGATAGCCCGTTCACGAATGTTCGCCAGTAACCGCGTTTCTTGGCCTTGATGAGGCTCTTAAGTTCGCGTTCGAGGCCGTATATACTTCGAAGTGCTCAGGTGTTCCACGTCTACGGAAAACTTTAAACGCGTCGGACTTTTTACGGTAAACCTCGGTGCATTGCTGATCCCACCATGGCGAAGGAGGATTCCTGCGAGATGACGTCCCTGGAACTGGTCGAGTTTGAGCTTGAAGCAAGCTGTCTAAGATCAGGTTGGAGAGGAAGTTATATTCTTCCAGCGGTGAAAGCCTTTCTACCGTCGTTACGGCTTCATCTACTGCTGTCCTGAACTTTATCCAATCGATGTGACGAGTAAGATCATACGCGACGTTGACAGATTTCGACGGATTGAACCCGGTGGCAACCGAAATTTGTATGGGAAAATGATCACTACCGTGGGGATCTTGAATCACATTCCATGTGCAATCCAACGATAATGAATTCGAACAAAGTGTGAGGTCTAATCTACTGCCAAGTGAGGATGTACCAGCCAAACGTGTTACTTCTCCATTGTTAAGTACTGTCATATTGAAGTTGTCACAGAGGTCATATATTAGGGAAGACCGGTTGTCATCGTACAGTTCTCCCCAGCCTGTACCGTGAGAGTTAAAATCTCCACATGACCAACCGTGGAGCAGGAAGAACCGAACAAATATCTGAAAGTTGTTTTCGGTTCATTGAGGCTCTAGGAGGAATATACACAGAAGCAATGCAAAGGCTTTTATTTTTAATAACAGCCTGACATGCGACAACTTCAACACCTGGAATAAGAGGAAAATTCACTCTATAGAAGGAGTAGCACTTTTTGATCCCCAAAAGTACTCCCCCTCCACGCGCACAAAGCCCAGCACTGACATATATGCGGTCGAGCCTGGATGCCGCATTATGTGTAACGTATGTTGGTGCGATGGTTGTGGGATACAATTTCAACCACACATCTTGAAGCTGAAGTTGTCGTACGGTTGCCTGCAGTGCTGGACTTGTGTTAATGCTAGTGGAATCACACGGACGGAGAACGCAGTTAAAATCGCCAGCAAGGATGATGTGTTGCGTGTTGTGCCGAAGATAGTATGCGATCGTTCCGTTGAAGAATCGCTCTCTTTCGGAACGTAGAGCTGATCCTGATGGTGCGTAGACGTTGCAGAGAGTTGTATTTTGTATTCTCAGAGCGATTAGACGGCCATCCAAGCTCTTCTTCACATGAGAAAACTGTATGTGGTCTTTGAGCGCAATTGCCGTTCCCCGCCTCATGTGGTCTACGTTGCAGATGATATTGAAACAAGAAAGAGAGAGTTGTTCATTTTCTATCTCCTGGAAGAAAACGATGTCAAGTTGTAGCGTTCGTACTAGACTCTGAAGTGCGTTGATTTTCGTAGCGATCGTGATAGAGTTAATGTTGATAGAAGCAAGGTTATAGCTAGATAACTCAGCCATTAGGACGATGTAATACTCGCACCTCGCTTGTCATCGTTGTTGTCCTCCACACGAGCCTTCTTGCCTGGTGGACGCAGGCGAAGTTGTCTTTTAGAGCTGTACGAGCCAACAGATGAATCTGTATCGGTTTCATCGGACTTTCCACTAGCATTTTTGCGGTCCACTCCACCGCTAGCAGGGGGCTGTTGACCTGTAAAGGGGGTCAACAACCCGCTGTCTGAGCTCGACTGATGTGAAACCGAGGAAGGGGCTAGTGCGGGAAAGTGTTCGTTGTTGAGGGCAGGCGGTGGTGTAAGCATTTGTTGTTTTCGTTGGGGAATTTGTTTCGGCGGTTGCATGCTTGCCAACTGGACCGAGTTTGTGTTTGTTTGTTTCGCACCCAGGGTGACGAGATTTGAGTTCGTGTTCGTTTTCGCAATTGGGACGACTTGTTTCGTTATTTGTGAAGTTATTGGTCGTGTATCCTGCTGCTTTGCAGCGTCGGCGTACGATTTTTGCACCAGCAGTTTTTTATTCTGCACACAGCTGGCGCCAACGTGTATGAACTCGCGACAGTGTCGGCAAGTTTGCAGTTGCCCGAAGTAAGTCACTTGCGTCATCTCGCTGTCTATTGTGACCCACGATTCGATGTTACGTTTGACAATCATTTTGGCAATACGAACACCGGTTGAAATGCCTGGAAAATCGACATCGGCTCCGCAACGTTGCTCTCTCACGGCAAGAACGTCACCGTATCGACCAAGAAATTCCACAATGCTTTGGTCTGATACGTCTTCTGACAGATCGTATAGTCTAACTTCCACAGCTCCCTCTTCCAGGGTGATTCTAAAGGGGTACTTTTTCCCGTCAACAGTTATCTCGTGCTTGTTGTCGTGTTCTTCACAGATGCGCTGTGCTAACGCTAGATCGACAACTTTCACAAAAGACACACCAAGGGCTCTGCTGTTTTGGATCCGTAGCACTTCACCTTGCTTCAGACCCAAAATGAGCGCACAAAATTTGTGCACATTGGCATTGTCTGGTTTTTTCGGCACATTCGCAAAATCTATGCGAAAGGTATTTTCGCGACGGCTCATCGCAAAGTCGTTTGTACGCACAGCGACACCGAACGTCTCAGCAATGGTCAGAAAGGAAAAAAAAAAAGAAAAAAAAAACTAGTTTGTGTTCGACTTCCACGAAACGATAGCAAAAAACGCGTCTGTTCAGCACGGAAGTTGAGCGCTCACTAACATGCTTTTAAAACATTTTGAGTGAAAAATAATTCATTTTGGCTTTTTGCATGACATTCGTAACAAAACGTTGTACTCTGAAAAAAATTCTATCGTTATACCGACAATTAAATCATGGTCAAGATGACTATCGCATATAATGGTTACAATAACCATGGAAATGGACGAATTCACCACTTCATGGTATTCTTGACTATGATCATGGTAGCAAGAACTATTCCGACATTATGGCAAATGTTGGATCAACTATTTTTAATGGTCGTTTTGACCACGATCATAGTCGGTTCAAAAGCACTATACTGCAATAGTCATCCTAACCCCCAATAATGGTAAAATTGACTATCATATTTGTCTCTGTGTATCATCAAACGCAAACACACGAAAAACATTGATCTGAATTTCGTTTTTTTTATCTGTTGTAATTGATTTGCTTTCAGCTTAATAAAAAACAATTAGAATGACACTCACTAGTGTGATGAGCTTGTGACCAGTGCGTGGTCTTATACATTCACCATGAAGACAGCAATAAAATCACCGACAAAACGACATGAATGATAAAAGATAATGTCTAAATATTTCTATTCTAATAATTTTACTGGCATCTATCTTCGTGAGATTCATCTCTGAGCAATTCAAGACACATTTATTTGATCTAGATAAAATTATTCTATAGATTATGACAGATTTGATCGCTGCAGATTTGAGTCGGTCGTTATGGATTCTTGATCAATCACATTAGATTTTATTGTGGGAACAATAACTACTATTGTTTTCTTATCGTTGTGAACAATACAATTAATTTGTATTTGTATTTGTATTTAACATAATTCATCTGACAATGGGTAGTCTTAATGAATAAAATTTAACTAATAAACTAGTAAAAACACGTTTCTCTTAAAAACTAGTTCAATGCCGTTCTTATCCGATTCGCGAAACGTCCAGATGGTTCATTAAACTCGAATAGCTCTTCGACTGCAGTAAACGCACGAATACATGCTGAAATCGGTTCATTGTATCCAAACACGGTCCGGTGGAAAGTTGGTTGCAGCAACGTAGAGTTCCGTAGGGTTCTGTTCGGTACCCTAAAGCTCAACATAGAAAGTAGCTCAGGGGCATCAGCTTCACCATTCAACAGTTTAGCAATAAACAACGACTGCTGTATTTTTCGACGTCGTTCAAGCGTGTCCAAACCTAGTAGTCGGCATCTATCAGGATACGGTGGCAAGTTGTCAGGATCTCGCCACGGCAAGTTTTTCAGAGCCAAACGAATAAACCGCTTCTGAACTCGTTCGATTCTGAGGCACCACGTGACCTGGTAAGGCTGCCATACCACCGATGCGTTTTCCAAAATTGGACGGACAAGTGCACAGTACAATGACTTCCAGCAATGTGGGTCCGAAAAACCCTTCGCTACCTTGGAAATAAAGCCCAACTGTCGAGTTGCTTTTGATATGATCGCAGAACGGTGTAGTTCGAAAGTCATTTTTGAATCCAGTTGAACACCCAGATCAGTCACACTGGTCACTCTACTGAGAGTATTGCCATTAACGTAGTAGTCAAACAAAATTGGATTTTCCATACGATGAAATGTGATTACCTGACATTTATCCACGCTAAGTATCAGTTTGTTTCTCTGACACCACTCAGAAAATGAATTCAACGAATTTTGCAAAAGTAAGCAGTCTTCTTGCGTGCGCACTACGATGAACAACTTTAAATCATCTGCATAGACCACTTTGAAACTTTCGCCCAAAATCAAAGCGGCATCATTGAAAAACAAGATAAACAAGAGCGGTCCGAGATTGCTACCTTGTGGAACTCCAGACTTGTTAGAAAACGGTCGTGATATACAACCATCTATCTTCACTCGCAACTCACGGTCCGTGAGGTAGGATTCTAACCAATGTACCAATTGTGTAGAGACTCCAAGGCGTGACAATTTGTGCAGCAATATTCCATGGTCAATTTTATCAAACGCTGCTTTCAGGTCAGTGTAAACAACATCAACTTGCGCCTTATCCTCCAAACTCGCAATGCACCTCGACGTAAAACTTAACAAGTTGGTGGTAACCGATCGTCCAGGCAAAAATCCGTGTTGATCTGTAGAAATGTAGCTTTTTGTAGCATCAAGAACAATTCCACAAACTATTATTTCAAACAACTTCGAAACGGCTGACAAACTCGTTATACCTCGATAGTTAATTACATCGTGGCGATCTCCACGTTTAAAAACAGGTGTCATAAACGATTGTTTCAGATGCGGGGAAACTTTGCTTGCTGGAGTGAACGATTGAAAATATCACACAATGGTTGTGCTAAAACGGCAATACAATGACAGATAACAACTGCAGGCAAACCATCAGGGCCTGGAACAAACGAACGTTTCAACTTTTTGCAGCCATTGAGACCATTTCTGGATTTACATCAAAAACTCCAAGATCAACAAAACCAGCGGGAACATCACGTATGGCTTCTTCGATTTCCAATATTGAAGCAGGGTTCGTTGCAAATACGGACGCAAAATGCTCAGCAAACAACTGACTGGACTCTGTTGCAGACGCTGCAGTCGTGTCGTTCAAACAAACGTTGGTTGGAATAGTTGCACTTTTTCGTTTGGCATTAACAAACTTCCAAAAACTACGAGGGTTAATTCTCAGACTCATTTGCACACGCAAAACGTAAGATTTATACAGCGTGGCATTCAAAAATCGGTACGCATTGCTGGCTTGTTGAAAATTTCTTTTGTTGCTAGGCGATCGATGACGTCGTAATTTCCGTTGGCAACTGTTACGCGAACGTTTTAAATCCCGTAAATCGAAATTACTCCATGCGGGTGAAACTGGTGGCTTAATTCTTGGGACGTTATAAACAAACCAATCGTTCAAAACGGAACAGAACGTTTCCGACATCTCATCAATATTATTGCTAGCAGTTATTGCATTCCAGTCAACGGTTTCCAAGTAATCCGAGAGCGCAACAAAATTAATCATACGAAAGTTCAGCGGTCGCTCCAATTGATTTTCAATGCGTTCGTCACAAACAACACGTGCAGGTACAGAAATTTCAAGCGGGGGTGATGAGAGTCAACGGGAAGCAACGAAGTTGAGCATCTATTCACGTTTGACACACAATCAGGCAAACAAAACACAAGATCGAGAGTGCGATCGAGGTGATTCCGCACAAAGGTTCTTTTGGCTGAAGCACAAAAAATCCATACCATCCAAAAGAGCGCTACTGGACAGCGGGAGTTGAGAACCATCACATTGAACAATGTTATCTATTGAAACCCAACGCATACGTGGTTGGTTATGAGTCTACCACACCAGAATAGCTTCATCGGATGAACAATGTTCGCACAGCTCATTCAAAGAGAAACGTGGTCATTAATTACACTAACATCGCGACTCTTGTCCGGTGGAATATATATCGCACAAATTAAAAACTTTCTTCTTAGATCGTCGCTGAAACACAAATTTGTTCTAAATATG
>JASCZW010014337.1:0-23134 GCA_034211315.2 Aedes japonicus
CAGGTAACGCAAAAGGCGCAGGGGTGCGGTGCGTGGCAGCGGCGCAACAAACGGTACAAAGGCGCAGAGCGCGGCGTGCGCGGCGGCAGTGCCGCGTGAACGCGGCAATGCGCGCGTGGTAAAGAGGTGGCGTGTTGCGGCAACGGTAGCGGCCCAGATCCCCTGGCATGCCGACAAAAAAAAAAAGATGCGCGGCAGCAGCAAGCAGGCAAAACCGTGTTTTTTTTTTTTTTTTTTTTTCACAGCACAGCAGCATGCGTTATGTTTTTTTTTTAAACCGTGTGTACAGAGAGGCAGGCGTGTGGCAGGCAGGTGTAGACAGAGAGACGAACAAAATGGTGCTGACCTCCGGGGTAATAAATCATCGGCAGCGAATTAATCAGCCGATTATTCCCTGTAGCCGGCGGTCCACCTGCAGCAGGCAAGCAGCAGCCGGAACAAATTCTCGACTCGCTGGCGAGCAATATTAAAGAGTTCCGGTTTCGAAGTTGAATCAACGTAACGTTCGCTGCGTGGTACTCGAGATACGACGATCTTTCGAGAAGGATGCTGCTAGGCTGACGATGAAGCAAAGTTCGCCTCTTATTGCATAAGTTGGGTGATCGGAACATGAAGAGGTACGTGTTATATTTTACCGAAAATGCCAAAAGAGTTTAGCTTCGTACAAACAGTTGCCAAGCTCAAGAGTCTCGTTTGGAGCGGAAACAGTCGGTTATCAGTCGTCGATAACGATGCCTGCAGATAGCTAAAAACCCTGCAGAGGACCATGTGACGTTCGCTTGCAGAGTAAACAAAGCTTGCGTGGAGTTGAGCTTGGCAAGCTCTCAGAAGAGCACCAAGTGCTTGGTCTACGTGTGGCCTGAAATCGGAGAACGACGTCGGATTCGTACCCGTCTCCTCACGAAAATCGAAGAGAGAAGACGTGTCGTTAGAGCAACTTTCGGAGAACGTTCAGCGTCTTTATAACCTCAAACACGACAGTGCGATGATCGAATCTCCGTCCACGTATGACCAAGTACAAGCGATTCGCAAGTTTGGTGGTAAGCGGTTTGAGAAGCGTGACCATGAGTCACCAAAACGTCTATCCAGTGACACCTGGCAGAAAACCAAATCTGCCTTGTTGATTCTGGTGGTGCATTTCACTACGTTCGGGATTGCAGCCAGAAACCACAAATGTCCGACTGTGGGCAGTTCGGACATCGGCAGGGGTACTGCAATATGTGCCAAGTCCCGAAAACCTGGAAGGAAGGGCAAGAAGCAAGCAGTGTCCGCCAAAGTGGTGGTCGTTGACGTGTGCAGCGTGCAGCAGAGACGCCGATTTGATTCTGTTGTCTTTTTCGGAACGGATATTCGCCAGCAACTCGACAACGCTTCAAACATCACCATCATCAGCAGGGAGATATGGCGGAAACTTGGCAGTCCTGCTTTATAATCGCCGACAGTAAAAATGAGTACGCCATCTGGCAGCATACTAGCGGTGAATTCGAGTGCCACGTCACCATCAAAGACAGCACACGATGCAAACTCATCCATGTGACCGAGAACCAGCTGCAGTTACTCCGGTCTGATTTGGTCGACAGTTTCAACCTGTAGGTCCATGCCGATGGACACTTTCTGCTGCCACGTATCAGGATCGCCAGCGTCGAGACAGCTGCACTCAAGTCGTCTTTCCGCTGTCTTCAGCGAACAGCTCGGTCAGCTGCGACAAAGGTGAAGCTGAGCTGAAAGAACACGTTTCGACCTGTCTTCTGTCCGAAACGTCCGGTAGCTTACGCTACGTATGACTATCGTTGACCGTGAGCTCTGACCGGCTGAGAGAAGCTGGAACATCATCACGACCGCTCCGATTATTCGGCGGGCCGCCCGATCGTCGTAGTCCGTGAGGCCGAATGGCTCCATCACGGATTTGCGGAGACTATCCCACGGGTCTGAACGCAGTGCAAGAACCACAGCAGTATCATCTTCCACTTCCGGACGATATCTTCGCCAAGCTGGCTAACTGCAAGATCTTCAGCCAGATAGATTTGTCCGATGCCTTCTTGCAGGTGGAAGTCGATGAAACAGTACCGTAGTTTGCTGACCATCAACACCATCGTGGCCTCTATTTGTACAACCGCCTCCCACCGGGTGTGAAGATCGCGCCTGGTGCGTTCCAACAGCTCATCGACAGCCATGCTGGACTCCAGGGTACCTCTGGCTATCTCGATGACGTCATCATCGGCGGCAAAACAGAAGAGGAGCACGACCACAATCTACGGGAAGTTCTGCAGCGTATCCAGGATTTCGGATTCACGATCCGAGTCGATAAGTGCACATTTCGCAAGCAGCAAATCCGCCACTTGGGGTACATCGTCGACAGTCGCGGGTTACGCCCGGATCCTGCCAAAATCGAGGCGATCTCTAAGCTGCCGCCTCCAACCGATGTATCCGGTGTGCGATCGTTCTTGAGGGCAATCAACTAACTATGGTAAGTCTATCCACCGACATGCGCATGCTACGCTACCCGCTCGACAATCTCTTCCAAGGTGGAGACGAAGTTTCTCTGGACTCGCGGAGTGCCAGAAAGCGTTCGATCAGTTCAAGCAGATTCTCTCATCGGATCTTCTCCTAACACTACGATCCAAAGCGGGAGATCATCGTTTCTGCTGACGCTTCTGCCGTTGGACTCGGGGCGACCATTAGCCACAGGTTCCACGACGGTACCGTCAAAGTTGTCCAACACCGCATCAAGGGCAACTTACGAAGGCAGAACAAGGCTACAGTCAGCCTGACCGTGAAGGTTTGGCCATCATCTTCGCCGTTACGAAGTTTCATAAAATGCTCTTCGGACGACACTTCCGGCTGCAGACCGACCATCGCCCTCTACTTCGTATCTTCGGTTCCAAGAAAGGAATCCCCGTCTACACTGCAAACCGTCTTCAGCGCTTCGCCCTCAACTTGCTGCTCTACGACTTCGACATCGAGTATGTGTCCACCGAGAAGTTTGGCAACGCAGACGTGCTTTGAGGTTGATCAACCAGCATGTCAAGCCTGAAGAGGACTACGTCATCGCCAGCCTCAACCTGGAAGAGGATCTTAGGTCAGTAGTCTGCCAATACAGTTGAAGTGTTGCCTCTCAATTTCAGAGTCGTCGCGCAAAGCACCCAAGCAGATCCGCTGCTCCGCCAAGTCCACCGCCATCGTCCAGGAACGGCTGGCCCCAATCTACACTCGACGGGTCAGAACTTCGTCGGTTCCAAGCCAGACGGGAATCGCTCTCTGTGGTGGATGGGTGCATCCTCTTTGCCGAACGACTCGTAATCCCGTCGCTGTATCGGAACCGGTGCCTCGAACAGCTCCATCGTGGTCATCCGGGTATGCAGCGTATGAAGGCCATCGCAAGAAGCTACGTATACTGGCCCAGTTTGGATACAGAAATCACCAACTTCGTGAAGGCATGTCAACATTGTGCGTCCGTAGCGAGATCACCTCCTCGCGGTCCACCAGGTGCCGTGGCCCAAACCAACCGCTCCGTGGCAACGCGTCCACGTCGACTTCGCTGGTCCGATCGAAGGCGAGTACTACCTGCTCGCTATCGATGCATTCTCCAAGTGGCCTGAGATCATCCGAACGACCCGCATCACATCTGCAGTGACCATCAGCATCCTGCGTGGGTTATTTGTTCGGCTGGGTATGCCCGTTACGCTGAGACGGTGACAACGGTACCCAGTTCACTAGCGCCGAATTCGCTGATTTCTGCGCATCCAACGGCATCCAGCACCTAACGACAGCCCCGTTTCACCCTCAATCGAAGTGCCAGGCGGAACGATTCGTGAGATACCTTCAACCGGGCCGTCAAGAAAATCCGAGAGAGGAGAGGGTCAATCCAGGAAGCACTGGATATCTTCCTGCTAACGTACCGAAGCACGCCTAATCGTGCTCTGCCGGATCAGAAGTCACCATCCGAGCTCATGTTCGGTCGCAAAATCCGAACGTGTCTGGAGCTTCTGCGTCCACCGCCGTTACGTACACCAGTACCAACAAACGATTACGAACGACATCCGCAAGAAATCGAGCTCCTTCAACCGAAACGATCTCGTATATGCCAAGCTCCATGGTCGAAACGGTTGGAAGTGGGCTCCAGGGGTCGTCGTCGAGAAGATCGGAGAGGTTATGTACAACGTGTGGGTCGAAGATCGCCGAATCGCTGCGCTCCATGTCAACCAACCTCGAAGTCGCCTTGCTGCCGACAAGACGCCGAAGCAATCCACTGAGCAAGCCACCTCGCACCAGCATTCGTTGCCACCAACATTCTGTTGGGTGCCTGGAATCTGCCAAGCCAATCGTCAGGTACGATGGCACCGTCACCGACTGCGCCTTCGTCGACAACTGGCACATCTTCACCTGCATCTAGCCCTGAACACACCTTGCTAGATCCTGCGCCGGCTCGTGTCACGTCCACGCCACGTCACGAGGTTTCGGCCGTCCCGTCTCCGACATCACCATCAACAACAACGTCAACATCGACCGAGTTCGAGTCCGCTACCGAAGTGGAACAACCCGTGGTAGATCTTCCCAGGCGCCTTCAAGGAACCGAAGACCGCCGCAAAGGTTCGACCCTACCACCTCTATTAAGAGGGGAGATGATGTGGACCGCCCTTATTGCGCTGCGCTTCCTTTGCTCACGTCCAACCGAAGCAGCGCAAAGCCGCAGGGCTCGTACGCGGCAGCATAGCTGTCACTGTGCGATGCTGAAGATGCGCATACATTGATTTTTAATGTGGTTGTGTTTTGTTGTTGTTTATAGTTAGTCGTGTAAACGTCCATTACAGTTTTGGTTTGTACCGTTTTAATGTGTCGTGAATAAATGTAGTTTTATTTCGTTATTGCGCGTTAATTAGTAACCCCGATGTTGTGAACAGTCCGAAGTTAGTCCCGGGGTATACGGTACAAAACTTATGAACTTTCGAGATGTTCTCTTCTGAACTTCAGTGGAGTATTCTCCTGAACTTCGTAGAAGTTTGATCCTGAACTTCTGAGGAATTTCTTCTTGAACTACTAGAAAGGTCCTCCTATACATCTGGAAAGTTTCTTCCGATTTTATCAAAAAGTACAGGGTGCGGTAGAAAATAATTCGAAAATGTTCAAACTTGAGTATTGGGTTAATTCGTGCAGCTAGTGACTAATTTCTATCGAAAGTGTATTTGTTTATGTTTACTTTCAAGTGCTGCATCCAAACATTCTATTTGATTTCATTGCAAATTCGTCAAAATGTTCGCGAAAAAAGTGATCACCAGTTTGTTGCTCGCCCAGAAGAAGCCGAAAGAGATTGCCAAGGGTGGTAGGGTGCCATTTGGCAACAGTTTACCGCATAAAAAAGTTCCTGCAGGATGGTCCTATGCAGTGGAAGCCGGGAAGCGGACGTCCGCGCTTTGCACGCACGCCTTACATGATCAAATCGGTCCGTGCAAAATTGCTCGCAACCCGGTGCGTTCCAAAGAAATATTTCGGAGAAATCCATGCGGAGAATCATCAAAGAAGACCTGCATGTATCTTCCAGAGCCAGCGTGAAACGCCACTTGATTACGGTCCGGGTCAAGGAACTACGAGTTGCTCATTCCAAGAGATTGCTTTCCTTGTTGAAGAAGGAAAAAATGATAATCCTGTTTTCCGACGAAAAGCTTTTCCGCAGCGATGCTGTGGCGAACAGCCGCACTGATCGGTTCATTTCACCGCAGAAAATGGAGAACGCTCCGGAAAAAGCAAATGCCGCCTGTTTTCATTGATGCTGGAGTTAAAATCAATACCGAAGTGTGCATCGGTACTTTAAAGGACCAATTGCTTCCCTGGGTGAAGGCCAACTTCTCCGAGGACCAAAACGTTGTGCTACAGCAGGATGTAGCGCCGTGTCACACGTTCAATCGAACCCAACAACGGTTGAACGATAACATGAAGTTTTGGCCGAAAGGTTTGTGGGCCCCATGCAGTCAAGATTTTAATCCGTTGGATTATTCGATTTGGGTATATGTTGAAGCACGAGCCTGCAAAACATCACACCCTAGTGTGAAAACCCTGAAGTCAACCATAACACGCACATGGCAGTCAATGTCGGAGGACTACGTCCGAAAGGCATGCTCTGGCTTCTGGCGTCTGCTCGAGGATTTTATTAATAAAATAGGAGGACACATTGAATAAATTTGTTTAGAAGTAATAAGAAGGATAAGTGCACTCGAAATTTGATATTATTGCTTGAATTAGTTGAAAATGGATTTGAAAGAAATAGAACCAATTTTTGCATTATTTTCTGCCGCACCCTGTATCTTGCGAACATTCCTCTTGACCACGTCAAATTTTCAACGTGATTGTGCGATCGTCTCTTGCGTTCTAAACCGCGGGCCTCCACTTTCAGGCTTTCACTGCTTATCCTGTAGAGACTTTCTGATGCGATAAACTGTTTCCAAATGACATCCTACCATTTAGGCAATCTTCTTAGGCGTCTTTTAGCCAAGCAACAAACGCGCGATCACTTCTTTGGTGTACATTTTCGCAAATTTTTAATAAAATAATTCCGATGTGTGATGCAGCACTTGTGAGCAAACATAAACAAAAACACTGTCAACAGAAATAAGTCATTAGTTACACAAATTATTATTAAAGTTACATTTGTGCCTTCTTTCCTGCCGCACCCTTTACAGTAGAAGCAACCTTTTTGCAAAGACTTCTCATGGTACGGATCGGCATTAATCGCTTCTTTGGTGTTTGTGGATGACTTTGAGCCACACGAACACACTGAATTGACTCATCGTGGTCACTAACATCGTTAGCTTTGGGTGCAAAATTTCGATCCTGGAAGCGTCTTGGATTCACTCGGAGCTAATCAGGCTAAGGCCGGGGTGGTCTCTGTTGTAAACAGAAGTTGTCTTCGTTCTATTCGGGCCACGGCTGCACTTGGCCAGCCTCGCCATCTACGAACGATCCATAAGTTGCCTTCTACTTGATCGATCCACCTTATTCTTTGTGCGCATCTTCTTCTTGTGATCGTCGGTTCTTTTTCGAGAATCATTTTAATTGGGCTGTCGTACGACATTCTTACGACATGCCCAGCCCACCGCAGTCAACCGATTTTAGCAGTGTGAACGATGGATTCTCCCAGCAATTCATCCAACTCGAGGCTCATTCGCCTTCTCCACATTACGTAGCTTATCTGCCATTGTAGATCGTACGCAACACCTTCCGCTCATGGACACCAAGGGTGTGAGGGTCCTTCAATGTCCACGTTTCGAGGCCGAAGAGGAATACCGGTCTAATTAATGGCTTGTAGATTGTCAACTTTAGTGAACTGTGGTTCGTCAAACTTTGTTCGACATTAGCGTCTTTCGGAGTCCAGAGTAGGGAAGCGGAAACGGTACCCTCGGTGATCTGAGTTCGATTCTAATTACTAAAGCGGTACATATTTATTAGAATGATGCAAATTTTGAAATTTGCGCTCCATAATGCATAAACGTTTCCAAGTCCCATTCTGATCACCGTCCTTAAATTTAAACTAATTTGTTTGACCGGTCATTGCGTACATTGTCAACTAAAAAAAAGACCCGGCGGACTCAAGCTTCTTTGTGGATACACCAGCATTTTACACTGAAAACTTTTCAGTTTAAAACTGAAGAAACTGAGCCATTTACATGTTAATTGTAAGTACCATGGTTATTAGGTAGAATCAGGTCACAAACTGATGCCTAAATCTGAGAGTAAGTCAAACGATAAAATTTGAACTATCGTTAAAATTTTAGCCTTGTGCGGGCATGATCTCATGCCATTTCTAATTTAAACAGTATTGTTAAGTCCTACTCAAGTATATTAAGTTACCTTCTAAATATCAAAAAAACGTTCCACCAATTTCTCTGTGGAACACTGTGCACCGATGATCTTCCAACCGTAAATTTATTGTTTTTCACTAGTAAGAGTAATGCACATTCCATTACACTCCAGTTCCTTCCCAGCATAAACAAAGACCAAAGACCCTCGAAATTAATCTCGCAGAGCTCCCCACCGAGCGATTCCGGTCGGTGCACTTTCTTCAGTAATAGAAAACTGGAAAAGGAACCGTCATCTTCGTCGTCGTCGTCGTCGTCGGTAAATTTTGTAAGCCGTACAAAACGAGGACTGAGAGGAGGCTCCACTTATCTTCAGTTTCCCATTCAGACGGTACGGCGGGAAGTTTGAACGGAAAGAAATGTACAGTGCCTTTTTAATGGTGGATTTTCGCTTAATTCCAAAGAACGAAAAGCCTCTACCCTCTTCAACAGAAATGTGGGAGGGTGTTTCCGTCGGAGGGAAGGTGATTTGTTGAGGGCTGAAAATAATGAACTTCTTTCACTAATCGCAGGGGCAAACCTGGAAGCGTAAATCTTGGGGATTTTCAGGGAGCTACATATCTTGGCATCCGGAATGGTTCTCAGTTTTTGGGAAGATTAACGTTACGACGAACGCACGCATTCAATTGGTTAGTGACTTTAGGCAACTGTTGGCAAAAGCTTCATACGCGTTCTTGATTTGGTGAGTTTCTTGGAAACCACTCCCTCTTTGCTAGTCATGAACTTCAAGGGTATTCTTTTTTTCCGTGGAAACCATCCAACACACCCCACCCATGGAGAATGCAAACGAGTCAAGTTCGTGTGTGCAGTAATGTATGCTGCATGTCAAACACACACAAAAAAAATCCACACCAAAGCGCATATTGACTGCAGGGCTCTGTGCAGGATTCACGGATCCTGGTTGGGTGGCTGAAAAACAATGCGAAAGCAAATGCTGCTAATGCTTATGATGGGAATCCTTGAACTGGCACGGCTCTTGTAAAATGCACCTCAGCTTCCTTTCCGTACATATGAGCAGGTGGGGCGTTTTACACAGACCGAGCACAATTCCGTAGGGGTTTAATTTTTTTTTTTCGAGAGTGCGTAGCCGAGTCGACAAAAACCCACAGCTCACATGAGGAATGCAACTGCTACACACATCGTACAAGGATCACACCGTGACGGGACACGTCGTCGTTGCGATGAAGGGGATGGTATTTTCCAGTGATTTTTCCCGAGGGCTGTGAAAAGGATGCCGCAGCGGAACTCTCAACCAGCGCCATGATGTTTTCCGTCAGCCGGGTGAATATATGCATGAATTTGAAGAATGCTCTTGTGTTTGGTTTTTTTTCTCCCTCACTGTTCTCTGAATGCATGCAAATGCGAGCCCATTCTTCGTACCAGGAGGATCATCCTTCTATATGCACTACTATAATGGAGGAAAAGTGCAGTAACCAGAGCTATGGGGGGATTGTCGCTGCTGGTGGCAATGAAGAGTGCTGCCATGACATTAGAAAGGGGTTTGTAAAAGTAAGCCTAAAGGTGCCTTTCTCGAGTGTCAATGGCCGCCGTTCCCAAGTGGGACCCTGAACGTGACAATGGAGGCACAACATGGAATGGAGCATGTTTGGTTGTTAATCGTATGCATAGTGGATATGTCAGTTTGTGTGATGTCTCTGGAGATGGGGTTGCGCGCTAGCTCGAAAGTCGTTAGTGGATGAGAGTCCTTTTTTCAATTTAATCCCCTTTCTAATAATGAGAACTCCATGTTTTGTGTTTTGAAGCAGCCATTATTCTTAAGACAATGCACATACCCACTTTATGAAATGAAGTTATGAAGTTTTCATCGTAGAAATGTGTACCTTCAAGGATCAAGTAGATTGAAAATAAAACTAACATTTTGTATCACCAAAAAATAACGGATGGAAATCAACAGATAAAAGCTCAACATGGCAAATGAGCAAATGATAGATTTGGCATGTACGGTATTAAAAGTGTTCTAGCAAAGATAAATAAATCAGATGTGACGAGCGATGAAGAAAGTTAATTTTAACTATATAGGGTGCGGGACGGGTTTTAAGCAGCTTAAAGGGCGAACACGAAATTATTGCGACACATTCAACAGGGCATAACTTTTTTACCATTGGGTAAAAATCAACCAAATTTTGCACACTTTCTCATTGATGTGTATTGTTTACATGCTGTCAAACTCGAAGTCGTGTTTTTCGATTCAACGAAAATGGAGGTGAACCAACGCGAGTCGAGAGAACAAATTCTTTCCAAACACCTGGAATTTCCTGACCTGTCGCACCGGCAGTTGGGAAAAATGTTGAACATTCACCATTCAACCGTCTCCAGAGTGTTGAAGCGGTTCCAGGAGCGGTTGACGTTGGACCACGGCAAAGGAGCTGGAAGAAAACCGGAAGCGGATGATTAAAGCAAATCCTAACGTCTCAAGCCGTGATTTGGCTAAAAAGATCGGCATGTCGCAGAGCTTCGTCCAGAATGCAAAGAAGAGAGCTGGACTACATACATACAAGGTACAGAACTTCCCAAACCGCGATGAGCGGCAACAATCGACGGCTAAAACTGGGGCACGGAAGCTCTACGAGAAGATGCTGACAAAATATGGTGATGGACGACAAAACGTATATAAAAGCTGATTTTAAGTAAATTCCGGGGTTGGAGTTTTTCACCGGCAAGAGCAAGTTCTATGAAGACGACAAATTTAAGAAGAAGAAAATGTCGAAGTTCGCCTCCAAATATCTCATTTGGCAGGCCATCTGCTCTTGCGGACTGAGGAGTGAGCCTGTCGTGACAAAGGGCACAGTAAATGGCGAGATCTACAAATCTGAGTGCCTCGAGAAGCGCCTTTTGCCGTTCTTGCAGCAGCACGACGAAGCTCCGCTATTTTGGCCAGATTTGGCATCATGCCACTATTCTAAAAGTGTCCTGGAGTGGTATGAGGCCAATTCTGTCCATTTTGTTCCAAAGGACATGAATCCGCCAAACTGTCCGGAGCTGCGCCCGGTGGAGCAGTACTGGGCAATCATGAAGCGGGAACTTCGGAAGAGCAAGAAGACAGTCAAAGACGAGAAGGACATGTTAAGAAAATGGAAAAAAAACTGAGAAACTGGTACCGGATGACACTGTAAAGACTTTGATGGAGGGCATCAAGCGAAAATGCGTTCAATTTTACACTCAAGGCTCCATCGATTAACTTTTCTTTAGATTTTTGAAGTAAATGTTTGTATAAAACTACCCTAAAATTTTGGTTAGATTCTAAACGTTATAAGAAAATTGGCATGACATTTTCGGTGTCGCAATAATTTCGTGTTCGCCCTTTATTCAGCACTTGAGACATTTGATGAAGCTATATGTAATCTATAATTAGAACTGCCAATATTTAGACATTAATCCCTCTGCTTACTTCTGGTCTATCGGCACATACCTTCACACTGAAAGTTAATTTTAGTTTAAATTACAAAATCGAAAGTAATACTCACTAATCCATTCGTTGTTTTCAGCAACGAAACTGATTTGTTCTTTTTATAAAGATACATTCGTAATTAGTTGCACGCGCAACTGTCAAAAGCACGAAGCTTTTGTTGACACAGAAAGAACATTCGTACATTGTACGGAAACAATGCAACGAGCTACGAATATTTGGTCACAAATTAAAAAGAAACGTCTCTCTGGTGGTTGATGACGATTCTTTATCGACTCAAAATGTAATTGACAAAAAAGCGCAATCACGTGGAATTGTACAGCGTTTTTTTTATTGTTTCAGACATGGGGTTCGAACCTGAATATTTGGAAAGTGCTGATTCTAAATCCGTGGTTGATCTCACTAGGCCACGCTGACTCGTGAGAACAATCTTGCTTAATGAGCATGAAGTTATAGCTACGACAGCGCTTTGATTATAATTTTGGGATAGATAAATTATTTCTGCCCATACCAGCAGAAACACCATCATCAATGAGTGCGGTATAAAAGAGAAGCAGCGATTGGCTGGTCATCACGAAGTTCATTTCGTGCATTTTACAAAATGGTGTAATGATAGCATTTCACCAGATAAAAAGCATTATGAATGTTTCATACAATATACGAGACATTTGTTCTATGTACAAAATCCATGTTTACGAAACGCGTGAAAGCTACTTTACGAAAATAAATTTTCAGTGTGTGACGACAAACGGGATGCTGCGTTTAAAAACAAACAAATGCAAGAGACAGCAGACTTCATGTTACAATACCGGTGCGCTATATCCATGGCTAACAAAAAAGAGAGGAAACATGGGCTCTCTCAAAAGCAACAGTGATGCCGTAGCTGCCGCTCAACAGCGAAGCATTATGTATCGTTGGGCACTATTGGACAGCTCTGAAACATATTTTTTTATTGCATATGATAGTGCCAGATGATGGACAATATAATCACAAGCATAGATCAACCTCTAATGACTGGCAGAAACAAATAATGATAATGATAATAAATAATGATTTCAGATTATCTAAATAGGGTAGGTAACAACTTAAGCACCCCGGGACCCTATTCCAAGCACGGGGTAAACGTTTACCTACAACGCTCATTTTTTGCAGTATGGTGCTTCACTAGATGGAGCACCATACTGCAAAAAATGCGCGTTATAGGTTAACGTTAACCCCGTGCTTGGAATAGGGTCCCGGGGTGCTTAAGTCGTAACCTACCCTATGTAATAAATTTAACTTAATGTTCAACATCACATTCTGGCAACAAGCCTAGCTGTGTGAGAGAGAGAGAGCTGATGAAGACATGCTCTTCTGGTACAAGCGATTAAATGCAAAATACACAAAGGCAAAATTTGAGCGATCATTTTCAGCTAGTAAGAAACTGATGGTTTCCGAGATGATGTACTTTAAATCTTCAAAATGACAGTAATAAATTGGTAATCAATCATGATTTATGCATCGAATCAGAAGCCCGATAGAAAGAGCTTAGGATCGTATCACTAAAAGGGAAATAATTTGTAAAATGTGTCAGTTTCAGACCTATATCCTAACAACTGATTAAAATACTGACCCCTGATTAAGCCGTTCCCTACCCTATACCAATCCAGTTCAGCGGCGACGAGGATAAAGTGATATTTTTCTAAACTGGGCATCATTTTTCCATGACCGTTTGTCATGATTTTCTCATCATAAGTGATGCTTTTGAAATAGAGGAAAAATCAGTGATTCGTGAAAGTCATCTGTAAAATTTTAACTGTACACTCAGGCAAAAATTTCATGAAGTTCAACTAATGAACGATACTTTGGAATCGTTGTGGCTCTTGTGGTATTTTATTTTAGTGTGTCTACAAGTGGTACACAGAAAAAATCTTGTATTAAAAACTATCATTTTACCTGACTACGTATATCTTCAAAACTACCATGAAATTTCAGTCAAATTTACTATGTATATTTGACAGCCCTCATATTGATATCAACCGCACCATGGCTGATCTAATCGCAGTCATGGTAAAATCAACAATCAATATGCAACTAGCGATTTGCAATTGGTTCACTATTGTAGAACCCCTTGGTCTGAATTACATCTTGATGCCTTTGCGCCTTTGTTTTGAATTGCTGTGTTATTTTGACCGAATATTTGAGAGTGTGTTCGTGTGAGGTAAGGTTCAAGCTAAGATGATTTCAATATCAAGGTAAGAAAATCATATAAATTTCTCTGAATTTTTCATATATGTATGTAACACCATATGTTGGGATATAGGGAGGGACCATCAGAGTACCCGATTGAAGCGATTTGGATAGGAAGAGTGGGACTGCCAACTTCCTGTTGTTGTTAACATTTTGTGAATAATAGGTGGGCGCTTTTCCCCATCTAACGGGACTTTTTAATTGGCGAGGGCTCGGTTATGATGTGGTTTATGTGAACTTGTTTCTGCAAGGACATTCTCTCTAGACCCCTGTAGCGTAAGTGTATCTGCTTACGGACCCACAATACGTTTTTGGCCCTTCATAAACTTACATGATGAAACATTTACCACAGAACAACCTTGATCAAATTATTTAATTAAAACAGTCCAGTGCTATAGGTAGTTGCCTTGCTACATTAGATAGTAGTTCACACCATCATCATTGTCATCATATTCAATTTAACCCTCGACTACCAATACTGCGGCAACTACCATACTGCGGTTTTTTTTGCGAGTATGGATTGAAAATTGAAGTTTCGCAGTTATGTAACAAATTCTTCTAGTGTGTAAAACATCGTGGCTAGCACACTGTTCTAAGCGACATACCCTTGCTGGTCTCCGATTTTTATAAATTTCTTGTTGTTATTTTTTCTTTCATCTACCTTTGACAGCATCTCCGTGAGAAACTAACCCCAATATACGAACTTTTTGACAACATCGAAGTAAACTGTGGTAGGAGGCGTTAAAACCGATTCTACCGCTTCGGCTCAGCGTTGCTGAAGTGACAGCGAGATGCAGAATCGTCAGTTTACTACGGTTTACGACAGCCAATGAGATCGAGATAAGGCATCGATTGCTTGGTTAGGTTCATCGGTTGGTGAGATTCATCGACCTTTAGAAGTGAACATTGCTACTTGTGCTGAAAAAAAGTTGTGATGTTAGCGTAGCGATCAGGAATTTTTGCCAACTTATTCAAAACGACTTATTTGATTCTGTAAACAAAATGATAAAGAACGATTCAAACGAACTTCTTGGCACTTTCAGCACTTGACTGCAAATTACAACCACTGCCACGACGACTAACATTTCCCTAACATGATGGTGATGCTTTGTTTTCTTGAGGATGCCGAAAGTTATACGAAATTTACGTTTGAGCCTTTGTTCACCACTTTGTATACAAAAATAGATACGTCGTTTTGAATAAGTTTTTAAGAATTTAAGACCTTACCTGTGCATGGTGTTGTTGTTAACTGTTATATATATTTTATAATTTAGTGCTGATTTTTGCTTGGACGATTGATTGTCGCTCAGCATAACGCAACGAGCATGTCAACACTTTTCATAGCAGCTACCATTCGCAGTACCTTGAGCAGCAGAAATGGCAAGTTCATACAAAAAAAATGAAATTCCATACCAAAAATGTGAAAAGGGGGGATAGGGTGCTAGAAAAAAGTCATTTTTTGCGCGACGTAATTAATGGACGTTCCCAAAGCAACTCACAGAGCTTTCCGAATTTGGTACATTTAGAGAACGGCATATCCGTGGCGTTTTAGTAAGTTGGAGAAACGACTTTTTGATGAGGGAGATTTGATTGCCAAAAGGGCGGAAAAGCTTATACACCTTTTGTTTGCTCTTTTTGTAACAAAAAAAGGCAGACAAGGAAATTGTGTTTCCGTCTTAAACGGAAGAGCCATAGGAAAACCCGCTATGGAGTAAAGTTTATGGATTCTACTAAGGCTTCCGCAACTCATCACGTTTCTGGTCTTTTCAAAAAAATTGAAAGATGAGTTGAGTGTTGATTCCGACGATGAAAATGTATTTTACATGCTGATCTCATAAAAGTGAAGAGTTAATGGACCACGTTTAGTAGAAATAGTAATAGAAATCAAAGAATGACAATTGAGGTAGATTCAGCTGAGAGCGTGATACCTGAGGAGTTTTGCATGAGGAATTTCATGAACTGTTAAATTTTGTGAGAAAAGATTGTTTGTTATAGATAGAAATAAGCTGAATATTTTGGGCAAAAACTCTCTGCCATATGTAATGAATAAGTTAATTCTACTTTTTTTTAAACATTGAGAAAAAAAACACTACTAATTGGAAAACTAGAAACATTTACCCTAACACTTCACTTGATCCCTATTCAAAAAAAAAAAAAAATCAAAAACTGATACACTGTTTCAAACTATCATTAATGAATGTGAATAAGTTCTTTTGTTTTCCGCAAGAAACAGCGTATCCTTTGACAGATATTCCTTTTTCATCTGCGACTTATAGACTTCTTCAGTATCGAGTGAGGATCTCAAGCTGAGCACTCGAAATAGGCCTATCCTGTCTACGTATAAGCTTATAATACTGAAAATAAAGAAATTTGCTCGCGGACAATAGTGATAGTTTAAGTGTCAGTGCTTTGTTAGTGACTTTTTAAACTATACATGGATGGTAAGAAACAATCACATCAATAAGTCCAGAGGCTTGGCAATTGTTATACAGAAGAATCAGGGAATTAATATGCTTCAAATTAAAGAGCCAAGGAAAGGCATTATGTGGATTAAGCTTTCGCTAAGTGGGTCAAAATTAATAATTATAAATATTCCTGCGCCAAACCGCCAACCAAAAAGCTTTTCTTGCCAGCTTAAATGAACTTATTTTGGAGAAAGATCGCAAAATTTTGATTGTTCTAGGAGATTTTAATGCTCAATTTGGACTAAAAGATCAACAACCTGAAGATGAAGTATGGATAGGAAAAAAGTTAGGTCATGACTATGATAATGAGAACGGTGTACTATTCAAGTGTTTCTTACACCTGTCGAAACTTAAAAAAATATCATCTAAGATAGGAAAAGATGTAGACAAAACTTGGAGAAGTAAAGATAAAAGTAGCCAGATTGATCACGTGTTAATTTCACAATACATAAACTACCGGATACGGTATATCAAGGGATACTGGACGCATATGAAAACGGATCATAAATTAATATTAGTAGGTTTGTTATTCAATAAATTGGCCAACAACAAAATACAGGAAAATTCTTCAAATAAGGTTCATATTGATTTACTTAGAGATTTAGGAATAAGAAAAAAATACAAGGAAGCCCTAACGAATTTGCCTACTAAAACAGACATTAAAACAGACACTATAGATAAATTTTATGAAGAGCTGTAAGAATGAGAATTGCAGCACATCAAACCATTAAAGTATCAAAAATTCCCAATACTCCGCGTAGAAGAAAGGCCTTAAATAAATTAAGAGATGCGATTAAAGTTTCTTAGAAACATCCAGATATACAGAATTATAAATACAGGATTGGAAATCGTAGACAAGACTATCAGCAAGTGGTCAAAGATCATATGGAAAAGGAAATAATGACATTTTTCAAGAACCTAAAAGATTTTGATGCAGGTATAAGAATTCGAAAAACGCACAATTATCTTAAACAGTTTGTCAAGCAAAAGAAGAAAAAATCAGCAATAATTAGTACTAGAGTTTGGGATGACATTCTAAAAACTTGTGAGGGCCCAGACATAGAGTTTTGTACAAGCCATGATTTTACACCATTGCCAAATCCACCAACATTAGTAGGAATTGAAAACATACTTTATGCAACTAGTAATGGGAAATCACCAGGTTCAGATCGAATATTTATGGAGTACATTAAGTACGTGGATCAAAATTCTATAAAAAGATTAGCAGAAATATTAGAGGAAGCCTATATTAGAAACGAAATACCTCTCGCATGGAAGAAAACAACGCAAATCCCTATTCCCAAGAAAGCAGGAGCTTCGGAAGCAGATCATTTCAGAAGAATCTCTATGTGTAATGTAGCTTACAAAACTTATGCTAAGTGGATAGTTTAACAGCTAAGAAAATATGCAGGTGAGCCAGGATTGCACCAAGCAGCTTTCACGGCAGAAAGATCTACTGATGATCATATATTCGTAGCTAGACGTGGAAGAGTATTGGAATGCAGGTCAGGCTCTTTACATATTAGCTCTAGATATTAGCAAAGCCTTCGATAACATTAAATTACAATGTTTAGGTGAAGTTTTGACTGAAATTGGAGTTCCATCGAGACTTATTGATAGAGTGTTATCGTGTGTTAAAGATGAGGTTACAAGAGTTCTATGGCAGAACCAATTTTCCAAAGAAGTAAAGAGAGGAAAATGAATAAAACAGGGATGCCCTCTTTCACCTCTGCTGTTTAATTACATAATACAAGATGTTTTGAGCAAAGTTGTTTTGAAAATTCCAGGATTAAAATTGTTGGATATTAACCAATTAAAGCTTCCCTTGTTACTTGTATTTGCGGATGATATCCTAATTATAACGAAAACTAAAGCAGAGTTGGAAGAGATACTGAAAGAACTAGAAAGCCAGCTCAAAACCGTAGGACTAGAGATAAACTGCAAAAAGAGCCAGGTTTTAATTAGATATCCGAATGATAAGGCAAAGCATCCAAATGATATCATTCTTAACGGTAAGAAATTTAAAGTATGTGATAGTTTAAAATATTTAGGAGTCTGTTTAACATCTACACTTAATAGGAAAGTAACTTGCAGACAAAGATGTCTAAATTCTCTTAAGTCATCAAAAATTATAGTAGAATTTTGCAAGAAGTTCAACCCAAACTGGGAATTAGGAAAATTAATGTATAAAACCGTGATAGCACCATCCTTACAATATGGCACTAAAGTAGCAGTTTTGACTAAAAAGAGTAGGATTTCAATAGCGAACTACGAAAAACTTATTTTGAGAAGCATATACCAGCAATGCGCTAGACAGAGAGATATGAAGTTTAACGCGAGAATGCTTCTAGATGGTAAAACTATTAACAGAAGAATTAGAGTAGGTCGCGTCAGTTACTTTGGACATGTCTTACGCAGGGATAAGAACCACCCATTAAAACTAGCATACAACTTAAATTTTGAAAAGAAGAAAGAAGGCCGACCTAGTATTACTTGGAAAAAATCGTTAGAACAAGACTTCCAAAAGTTTTAGAACACGGATAGAAACAGTTTTGAAGAGCTTTCGAAAGATTGAGAAAAAATGAAAAAAAAAAAAACATTAAAAGAAGTATATAATAATGAAGAGAGCGAAATTTCGGACGGAGAATCATCCGATGAGAATAATAAGGGAAAGAAGTATAAACATTGGAAGCAACATAAATAAATAAATAAGAAATTAAATGTGATGTGATAGCAGCGACAGGGTAAAAGTGGGATAGAGGAACAGGGCATCTCCGCAAATAAATAATCGACAGTCGTAAATTGCTTAGTTAAAATTGTGATCACATGTTCAAATAACAATGCATAATAAATAAAGGAATTAATAAAAAAAAAAAATGGAAAAGTATACCGATTGACAGGTGAGTAGGTAGACCAGGGAAGGTAAGATTATTATTATAAAGAAAAATACTCTACATTATTATATGAACATCACTATATTATACATCAAATAAAAAGGGTTGGGAAGGGACCATCAGAGCACCGGATTGAAGCGATTTGGATGGGGAGAGTGGAATTGCCAACTTCCTGTCATTAACATTTCGTGAATTGATGGTGAGCTCTTCTACCCACTCATTGGGAAGTCCTCACGTTTGATGGCTTGTTCGACCTCTGCTTACGGGTCCGCCCATCCGTTTTTGGCCCTTCAGACAGTGTTAAATTGAATACAGGCAGATGTCGAACTTGATCAAATCATTCGTAGAGGACGATCCACTGTCTTATGGCTGTGCCTGCAACGATGAGTGGTATCTTTTACATACATACATACATACATACAGTGCTTTGTTAGTGACTTTTTTTAAAAGTGTTAATTTAACATTGCTAACCAAGCATAACATTTAAACAAAAATGCGTCTTTGCAAGTAACTAACAACGTCGAATGGAAATTCAATCAATTGAAAATATGTACAACACGGCAGAAAACAAACCTTCTAAAGAAATATGGTTGAACATTTTATTAAATTAAACAAAAAAACTTTGTTGAGTATGCTAGCATTTTATAAGAATTTAATTCGCGGGAAATTATTTTTACAAATTTGATTTTGATTGTATGAAACAATTGCAGTTCAGCTAGGGTATTGATAAATAGTATGTTTGGTACATTTAAATGAAAATCGTAAGGTTTTGGTGAAACTAATGGTGTTTATTCCACCCCGTGCCCCTAATACCAATATCTTCTTTCTAAATCCCATCCCATAAGAAAATTGTCTGTGCGCTTTCTTTCGTATGTGATATAAATACAACGACATTTTGGTTCTGCAGCACGCTTCGGCGATGATATGACATATGATGCCACTCATGATACATCCTATGCATCGGTACTTTAGATTTTGTTTGTCCATATCTTTCCAAATCTACAGTGATGTACAAAGCAGTAAACCATTGCAGAATTACACATGGAATGCTTCCATTTCGTATACTGTATCAATTTGATTCATTCCACTATTTTCCGACAATTTACGGCAAAACCGGTGAACAAGTTCTTGGTTTACTTCTTTCCTACTGGTGGAAACTCCCGCAGTGGTAGTGAACAAAATAAATAATTCATACCATCGGTTAATCATGATGAGACTGTTTAAAGCATTTTGTTTCGTCCATCACTGTAGAGCCACATTCTCGACAGCCTTTTTGCGAGCGAATGGGTTTTCTTTGTTTATCGTTTTATTTGCGCATCGGTTCTGCATTCAACAACGGCCAACTACGACGTATGAAGTCGCACGTTCCACTCGATGGGAGATTATTGTCATGATGCCGTGTTGCTTTGAATTTCAAAATTAATAAAACGATAATTGCACGAATGCACCCTTGTTTCTTATTGATTACGTGCGCCTTGTATTTATGCATTGTGTACTGTGCGGGTTGATGCATAACGGTAGGCGCTGTCGAAGTGGTTTTACATTGCGTGGTGAGATTATTATGCTCTAAGTGTTATCATTTATTTCAGCAAAACATCGCTTCTAAGCGCTAAAAGGCTAAGATCAAAGTGTAGATTTCAGCAAAACGAAAAGAAATTTACTAAATCATGAACACAATCTTTATGTTGTTATACTTCAATAGAAAGAAATATCAAGCAACTTTTACTTCAGCATTACGTAACTTTTTCAAAAACTGCGTAAAATTGTATGAACATCGATTCAGAAACCAGCTGTATCTTTCATGAAACAATTTTAGGTTTTCAAAATTTTAGAAGATTTCAATTTGTAATCAATAAAAATACAGTTTAGGAACAAATCCGAAATACTTCGTCGTTTAGCTGACGCTGTTTTGATAGCAGGCACTTCTATAGCCTATTTAAAGGTGAATAGTGGTCCAACCGCGACAACAAACAATAGAATGGTACTGAAATGTAATTTGATTGGCATATGCAACTTATTTTCCCCAGAGATAAGCGCAGTTGTATTGTTTGTTTGCAAAAGCAATTGCTCCTCAGGCTCGGAATGGTATCTGACAGTGGGGATCGAAGTGTGCCTTGTTCGTTGATGACAGCTAATATTTTTCCTCCCGTGTAAATTACAAATTTACTTCTGATCATGTTTTTAGTTGTTTTGATTGGCGTTTTGTAAAATATTACGGTGGCCGAGTTCTCGTAGTGTTAAATTGCCAAATGGTTTCATCCTCGAGGAAATGAAAAGTGCGAAAAATTGATCCGGATCGTAGGCATAGCAGGATGCTAAGCTGAAGATTTTTCACCGGTGGAGAAAAAGTATTTTTGTGTGTATGCCTCCCGAAGTTCGCAGAAACAAGGCTGCGTGATTAGTGACGTGCCTGAGTTTTGCTTCTGTGTTTTTTTGAGCAAAACGATTGAAAAAGGCAATGAGTTCGACCTACGATGCTATTTTGTAAGAAGAAGAACGCCAACCAGTTGCACCCCGCAATGATTTTCAGACAATATAGAGGTGGTAAGTGCTGCGAAACAGGTAATTGTTATCCTTTTTGTCCGCTGAATTATATGAACTATAATCGATCGATGAACTATAATTGACAATCACATCACTGATCAAGGTGAATCCTGATCCTTTAAACCCTACCCTACTAACATAGAAAAAGCTCCTTGATGTGACCTTTGTGGGAATGCAGAGGTAAACACGGTCCCTAAACAGCAAATTCACTTTTCCATTAACAATTATTACACATGTTTGATAACTGAAAAACATGTTAATTTAGAAAAAAAACTTTGGCCCAGTTTTACCATTAATAGATTTCTTTTAAACTGGTAATATTTCCAATTCTAAATTTTATCATTATTAGTAACTTTTCAGGCTTTCAAAGCTTTCTTCTTGTATATGTCTTGTGTTATCGCTTATAATATTTCTAGAAACTTTCAAAATTTTGAATATTTTTGTTGATAAAGCCAGGTTTTCTTCACAATTTGTGGCTAAAACAGAATGTTGCTCAAAAATCTCTTTTGAAATAACTTTTTTAGTGGTTAAGTCACTCAATCTTGGGTTCCTTAAAAGGGAAAATTTAGTATTCAGAATATGTGTAGATCTCTGGACGCCTCAGTCAATCGTGACTCTCTACCAACAAGCAAAATTTTTTTTTCAAGTTAACTGCTGAATTAGGAAAGTGTTTAGTGGAAAGATTTTGATTTCCACTTGAATAAATTCAATTATGCGAAAACGTTTATGCTGGCAAGCAGTTTAAGCCAAGGGCAAGACAGCTCTTCATCGCGAGCAATTTCAGAGTTGCTTTTAAGGTACCTCGAGTAACTCTCGTTACTCAGCAAGCGAGCACTGTCATTTTTTTGCTCTCTGTTTTGCACAGCAACAAACCGACGCTAGTACATTAGCCCTCGAGTGCGCACAATTGGGAACTAGCAATTTTCAATGTTTTCAAATTTCTTTATTTAACTCTGTCTTCAAAAACAAGCTAAATTCACTTCAACTATAAATCTGACATTCTCGTACAATTTCATATCGTATTTACTATTATTCGTGTAAGACTTTGCCTTTTTCAAGACGAAGTTATTTTTATGTCTCCATCATACTTTGTTTAAACCCATCAGTTTTGACTTGACCTGCAATTTATGTATGCAGCATCATTCCACCAGATGGCCAGACTATAAACTGGTGCTTTAAACAAAGGCAGGAGAAAAGACAAACGAGCTCAGCCCACTGCACTCCGCTCCAAGCTTCAAGCTTTTTAGAATCGATTTTTAACAAATTACGAATCTATACATATCGCATCATGTCTCATCATTGCACTTCAGTAGGGCTCGCGGTTGTGCCATCTTATATTGCTATTGGCAGTATGTCCACAATGTTTTCAAACAAATTGGAAGTCTAGTTGGAAATCAAAACTTTTCGAAACCCTGGCTAAGAACCGATGAAAATGGATTCAATTTCAAGTTATATTGAGTTACTCGCGAGTTACTCAGTGCATCAAAGCAACTCAGAGTAGAGCTGTCTCACCCCTAGGTTTAAGCTAAAGAATGCCCCAAAATTCAAAAAATTGCAATTAAAATAAAAACAAAATTAATATTGACAAAATAAACAGGTTTTCTTGAAACTTAGAATCAAGATTCTTATGCTTCAAGAAAATAAAAAAATAAACTCCCATTTTTACGATGTATATTTTTTGAAGACTTAATCAGATCACTACAATACAGTAATGAAATAAATGAA
>JASCZW010014338.1:0-23171 GCA_034211315.2 Aedes japonicus
CTTCACAACTCCAAAAAATGATAAGTTATATCGACCTAAATTTCTAAAGAAAGTTCAAAAAACTTGAAAGAGAATTCCGAATTTCATCAAAAACCTACTGAGAACTTCAAGGCAGTTCGAAAGAAACATCCATGTGTAATTTGAGGTTAAATTTAACAATTGGATTGAATCAAATCCTTTAAAGAAATCTTGAGAATAAATTTTATACAACTGTTATCAGAAATGTGAAGGGATTTTTTTTTAAATTTCCAAGGAAATATTGAGAAGCGTTTTATAAAAATAATCGGAGCTCTGTCTCTACTAAGTGAATGTCGATGGGAACACATTGTTTTTAGAAACAGTATATTTCGGATATTTACCTTCAAATTTTATTCATATGGTTTGATTCTTAGAAAATTTAAAACATTTTTTTTTCGACGAGTCCTGCATTGCGGCATCACTATGATCAATCATTTAAAATATTTGTAGAAAAGAATAGATAAATAATCGTTACAACAGGTTCACAATATTTTCAATGAAAGTTGGCCTCACGTACGGCAAGATGTCCCCCTATATTAATGAATAACATTTTACAAAAAAAGTCGAGGAAATTACTTTATTTCAAAACTTTGATAAACTTTGTTATTACCAAATTCAGTGAATAAAAATACATAAAATATCATGAACAATAATGTTCATTTTATTTCCCAACATTTCCCATTACTAGGACGAATACCATGATCACACTAGCAAATGTCGACCGCGTGAGCACCATTTAAATTTATAGATATTTTGTCTTCGTATTTTATAAAAGATGTGGATTTGTCATAGTACTCATCTCTGCAATATTGCACCCAACAACTTTGAAACAATTTCTAATTAATGATTTCTAAGTTGACTATTATATGATTATTCCGAACTCTTCCTGGAAACAACGTTTACAATACTGTCTATGTTGACAGTGCTGAAGTCTCCTCCAGAAATGACTCTTAAATTTCTATATGAATTTTATCAATACTGTTTTGTGAATAGTTCCATAATTACAATATGCAGTCTATGTCGACAACTAGTGGTACTGAAGTCAACCCCAACAAATATTATGATTTCAAAAACTTACCTGTTTATATGTTTACCTTACTTCTAAAACTACATTTTTGACAATATTATCGTTAATAAATAAACTTCTTTCTCCATATTTTGCTTATGGACATTCGTTAGTTTCGAATCTTCTAATCAATCTTGGAAATCTTAGTGTACTAAATTTTTAGTGCAAGAGAAAATAATATCGTGAATTCTAAAATGCGCCTTTAAACAAAACTCATTATTGTAAAACTGTTGTACTTGTTACAATATTTAAAGAGATCTTTATTTCTTGAAGTCCATTTACAGAATGAATGAATTTGCAGTAGTAAAAAAGTAGTAAAATATGCTTTTATTTATCAGTTTTTTGTCGTATAAACTAATTTTACAGACTAAGTGTTTCAGCCCAATGGGCTCTTCAGCTTTGTGAATGAATTTGCAGTTTGTTGACTGCCTTTTGTATAGCCGGTTGCTACGCGTTGCAAGGCGGCCCACGGTAACAGTAGTTGCTTGTTGTCCGACTACTATGGTAGTGTCCAACATTCCTCCTTCTTATTTCCAGAACAGGTATGGTCTCAAATCTTGAAGGCATCCGAATCACTCTCTGGGGCCGGATCGATAGTGTTTCTTGAAGAGTAACGGTTGATGGTCGGACATCTTCTTCTTGTTCCAATTCAGGTAGTTCGATTTGGCTGGAGCCTTCTTCTGGTTCGGAAATGACTTCAGCTCGTCCTTGTTGACTGAATCTTCTTCGAATTGTGAGTCGATTGGCAATTCTTCAACATCAATTTCAGGCCGTGGTTGCGTCTCGAAATGAACGTTTGAGGTTGATGAAATGGAGTCCTGTTCGACTTGATTCAGACGTTGCTCGGAGTGCGGCTCAGGTGTTTTTGGGGATTGTAGACCAAACATGTCCACCAAAATATCCAGTGGTGTCAAATCTGCTGCACTTGTTTCCTCTTCATTGAAACGCATCTTGAGTTGGTTGGTGTGTGATCTGATCAGCTTCTTTCGTCCATGCCACTCGTCCAGTAGCACATTGTGGTTGACACGACCGATGACTTCGATGATCACGCTGGGAGCCCATTGCCACTTGTTGTTGCTCCTGTAGACCTTGGCGTAGACCCTTGTCACCTTTACTGGAAATCACGAGGAGTTGCGCCGTGCTTCCGATTGAACTGCTCGCCCTGACGACGATTGAGAAGTACAGGCTTCGGTTGATTGTGGTGAAGGAGATCCAGGACTATTTTCATGGTTCGGCCAAGCACCTGCTGCGAAGGTGTCTTGTCATTCAGAACACGACTGGGGGTAGTCCTTTATACCTGGAGGAAAATCTGGAGCGCTTCCGTGATGTTTCCATCCTCGTTGATTATGGGCAGCAACCTCTTCAAGGTGTCCACAGCTCTTTTCGCCTGACCATTGGACTGTGGATGATACGGCGAGATCCGGGAGTGTTGAATGCCGTTCTTCCCTCACAAAGCCGCAAATTGTTCCGAGGTAAACTGGGTGCCGTTATCGGAGACATTGACGGTGGGAATACCAAAGCGTGCACATAGCTCATTCAGGAACTCGATTACTACTGCCGTAGTCGGGGATCGTACGATACGAATTTCTGGCCACTTTGAGAACGCGTCTACAACTACCAGGAAGTATAGACCGTTGAGTGGGCCCGCAAAGTCGATGTGAATTCGTTCCCAGGGAGATTGTGTGAGTGGCCACGAATGCAACGGAGCCTTGGGTGGTGACTTGGAATGTGTGGCACAACTGTCACATCTCTTGACGAAGTCAGCAATGTTTTCATCAATTCTCGGCCAGTACATGTGGCTACGTGCAACAGCTTTCATCCGCTCCATTCCAGGATGTCCTCTATGGAGTTGCTTGAGCATTCTCTGATGAAAATTTTCCGGAATCACCAGACGGTTGGACATCATGATGCAGCCCTTCACTACCGACAATGCATCTCGATGAGCGAAGAAAGGGCGTACGGCAGTGTTGGCGATGCTGTCGAGTTTGGCAGGCCATCCACGCTGGATATACTGGACCACTTGTTGGAGAACGGGGCACTTGAGAGTGGCGCCACGTACCGAGTTGAATGTCACAGGTAGCGAGGTAATGGCTTCTTGGAGTGGAACCTCGACGTCATCTTCCAGTTCAATGGAGGCGATGATGAAATCCTCATCCGGTTTAACGTAACTGTTGATAAGGCGAGATAGTACGTCGGCATAACCAAATTGCGTAGTGGACACGTACTCGATTCCAAAATTGTAGCACAACAGTGTCACTGCCCAACGTTGAAGACGGTTGGCCGTGTGAACCGGAATTCCGTTCTTCTGTCCGAAGATCCGCAGTAGTGGCTGATGATCCGTTTGAAGAGTAAACCTGCGTCCTAGCAGCATGCGATGGAATTTCGTCACGGCGAACACCAACGCAAGACCTTCCTTCTCGATCTGTCCATAGTTTGCCCTCTGCGGGAGTGAGAGACCGGGATGCGTGAGCGATGACTTTGAGTGTACCATCTGGGAACTTGTGAAGAATACATGCCCTGATACCGGACTGCGATGCGTCGGCAGCAACGATGATGTCTAATGTAGGATCGTAATGCGTCAACAACAAATCCGACTGAAGTACCTCCTTGTACCGCTGGAACGATTTCTCGGCACTCCTGATTCCAAACAAACTTGGCATCCTTTTTAGCAGTGCGTCGAGTGGTTGTCGTAGCTGGTGCATCTCCTGACAAACTTCCCGTAGAAATTCACTGCACCAAGGAATGAACGTAGAGTTGTGACATCTTTGGGAGGTGGCATCTTGACGATAGCTTCCACCTTGGATGGGTCAGGACGGAGACCTTTGGCATCAACCATGTGTCCAAGGTACTTGATCTGCGGCTGAAGAATGTTGCATTTTTCTTCCCGTAGAACGAAACCGTAAGCTTGAAGCCGTTGAAACAATGCGTTGAGATACTCGTGGTGCTCCTTTTCGATTTTACTGGAAATCAAGATGTCGTCCAGAAATCAGTCCACTCCTTCGAGGCTAGCAATCATGCTGTTCATAAGCTGCTGGAAAGCCCCGGGAGCCTTCTTGAGTAATAAAATTAAAATACGTACATAGAATAGTGTTTCAAATCTTACGTTTCAGCTTAACAGGCTCTAAATTTTACAGTCGCTTTTATTTTAGTTATGACTCTTGAGGTTTTAATATTAATAGAATTGAAAATAAGAAGGGCATTATTTTAAAATACCTACTAAGTGAACAAAAACAAGTAAATAGAATTGATAAATCTACTTTTTACAAACACTGCGATATCTGGTTTTGTGCACATGCCTACTAGTGAATCCCCTCTGCGTTCAAATTTCAATTTTGATCTAATCTAAACTCTTGTACTCCGAATGATATCTAGGTGCATAACGCCAGGGAGAAGTTAGGTGGGGGCAACTGCCTCCCTGACTGGGCAATCAAATTTAGCTTTGTGAATGAGTTTGGAAACGCAATCATCTCCCAGCGTCTGGAAAATGAATTTTGGGAAATAGCATCTGAAAAATACGGGAAAGCAATAATTTCCCGAAAAAAATAATGGCAAATATCAACCCAAGAAACTGGCATCTTTTGAATGGGCTCTAAACAATGGTTTCAGAAAAGTAATTATGTCCTGGAAACAAGAAGGACAAAGATCTCTGGAAAATTGGTCAATCCGGGAAATGACCTCTGGGAAAAGGATTCCTGGAAATGGCCTCTGGGAAAAGCCCCTGAAAATGATTTCAGGAAAGCATATATTTTCCAAAAAAAACGAGAACGTAGATCCGTTTTGGAAAATTTGTCATTCCGGAATGTGGGCCTTTGAAAAATGGCCTCTACAAAATGGCCACTGAGAAACGCTTTTCCGCGAAATAGTGTAAAACTAAATACCGATATGTAATAATTTAGAATTTGAGTAACGTGTATAGACTGGGAATCAATGTCTAATACAATTTTGAAATCCAAGATGGCGGCTTCCTGTTGCCATCCTTAAAAAAAGGTCCCCCCTCCACCTTAAGTTACATCCTGGCCCATGTCTAGATAATGTCTAGTTATGATATGCGGCGATTTAGTATATTTATCATCTTAACTCAATAAATTATTGAGTTATAAACTACATTTAACCATGTATGGGCTGGCTGAGATCAGCTTATCTTATCGTTCGTTATCAAACACCACGAAAAAAAAATAAAAGAAAACTAACTTTCAGCAGACACAAACTCTCGAGCGAAGTGAATGTAATGTTGATATATTGGAATTCGCATGGATCTAATTGTCGTTCTCTCTTCTTAGCGTTTTCAAGCACATTACTTTCGCAATATACCATGCAATATGCATGCTCTTTACTTAGTGATGTCCATAGGTCCATAGGTCCACACGTCCATAGGTATTAATTGACTGCTTTCCATTTTTGCATTACTTAGTATGATTGTGTGGCAAGTCCCAGGGAGTTGAGAAATTTTCCCCAACGAAAAATTCCTAGACCAGACCAGGAATCGAACCCAGCCACCTCCAGCATGCCGCGCCTTTATCGACTGAGCTAACAACTTACAATGGAAAAAATCCGTACAATTCTGAAGAGATACTGTTTCATTTCAAATAAGAAATATATTTGGGAAAAATCCTTTTTTTTGACGATAGTTTTAAAATCTTAATCAAATTATTTCGGAATAAAACTACCAATATCAAAGCGAATTTTGGATGCAAAAATAAGTAAAATGAAAAAAAAAAACTGGTTGAAGCGCATGGATAAAGCTTGATACACATTAAACAAATGTTCTATTCATAACGATGACAAGCAAATCTACAACCCGATTGAACACGCGACCTAGCTAAATATATAACTCGCCGCCTCCGGTTTGTTGATATCATAAAAAGCATATCTGCCGCCTACTACTGGGCATAAAAATCGTTCACCCAATCTTCAACAGTATTTGATTAACAAATCAATACCAACAGCAACAAATAATACATTTCAAGCACGCTTCTCTCCTCAAATGTAAAATGACAAATCAGAATGAACATCGAAAAATCAAGATAGATGACATAGCGAGAATATGTACTTTGCGCTGAGTTGCGTTATCTTCGAATAGATAACGAGTCCGCAAGCGATTCCATTTCGGGTTTAGTTTTTATCGAACGCACGTTGAAAGTTTGTAGGTATGGAGTTTTATAAATTTTCGTAAATAAATATAGCTGTATTTCCATTTCAATGTGTAATTTATCCAGTAAACTCTATCACTTTGGCTATTTCACTATTTCATAAGTTTGCTAGTAAACTAATTCCATGGATGTAGCTCAGAGAAGTCCGTATCTAGGCGAAAACGACCGATCCTCTTTGTACATCCCATCCATTAAGGTCTGTGTCCACATTAATCCGGACACCTTCAAATCACTGTAACTTTTGAAATATTGCACGTAGGAAGAATAATTTCGCTGAGAATTTTTGATGAAAAAGACTGTGATTGGTGTTTACATGTCATGTTTAGTGCTCAAGATGGCAACAAATGAAAAGGACGTGCGCAATATGATTTTATACTTACGTCAGGCAAATCCTAGTTTGTTAATACGGGAGCTTTCTTAAAAAATTGGATTTACCTGAATTCTCTGTTCACGGTGTGCTCAAATGTTTGGTTGGAATGCTTCGGCACGAAATTGACCTCCTTAGCCCCTTGTGCCACTCCAAAACCTCTTTCGAGTAATGACACGAGGCTAAATCCGGCCAGAAAATCGTAGGACCATCGCATGACCTCAGAAGAGGAAGTAAACGCTCTTGGAGGTACTCCTTTAGGTACAATTACCCATTGACCGTTCCAGTTGTCACGAATGGGGTGCTCCGCTTTCAACACAAGCAACTTGCTTGCCAAATCATATATTTTTTGGCAAACTTTGACATCTTTTGGTTTCTAACGTCTTCAGGGATATCGAATTTATGATGAGCAGTGAATCACTGCAGCTCCGAGAGCTGTCGGAAGTCTGCTTTTACATACGTCTCATCATCCATAACGAGGCAATGTGGTTTCGTCAACATCTGAGTGTAGAGCTTCCGTGCACGTGTTTTACCTACCGTATTCTGCCGTTCATCGTGATCAGTCGCCTTTCGGACTTTGTACGTGTGTAGTCCTTCACACTTCCTTCGCATCTTGCACGAAAGTTTTGGTTAGATTCAGTTTCTTCGCCACATCTCGAACTGAACTGTTGGGATTCCTCTTGAAAGCTTGAACAACCCTATTGTGATCCTTAACACTATACGGAGATCCACTTTTGCCCCTTTTTTCTTTCCGATCGATGGTCAAACGTTCGTGGTACCGATTCAAAACACGAGACACCGTAGAATGTAGCATTCCCAGCTTCCTGCTGATGGCACGATGAAAAAGATCCGGTTTTTTGGGTACGTGCGCAAATTGTCTTTGCACTGCTGCTGTTCCTCCGAGTCCATCTTCGCAACAATTGCACATCTGCTAGTGAAACTTACACAGTGTAAACAAATACACATTGAACTAATTCCACCCAAAATTTCAATAGAAAATACCCAACGGGTAAAAAGTAACAGCCATTTAAAAGTGGTGCAACCTTTATGTTTGAACACATATCGTTACTTTGTATTGCGGATTAAGCTACCGTTACAACTGCAGATCTTAAGTTCTGAACTCCAGGACAGTTTGTACGATCTTAAAAAATATCATACCTTCGGTGTTATTGAGGAATCATTTCTATATTATCGAGCACCAAATCAATCAGAATACAATGAATTGCTTGTATCATAACGCTTGGAAAAAATAGGCCTGAATGGGTTAAACTAAGAGAGCAAGACTTGAATCAAATGATGCAGTTGTTTTTAAATTTTTTAGTTGATTTCACGGTATGACGAAAAATGTGTGGCGTGTTTGTTTTCGATACAGTCTCTAATTACCGCCGTTTGAGGGCAAATTTGTCGTCGTATCGTACTTTGTGTCGGCCATATACAAGATCCTGGCGCTCCATGAAAAAAGATGAGATAATTGAGCGAAAACCAGGTTTCGGCCGTCCGACGGTTTTGTGTGATCGGTAGGTGCAACAAGACGGAAGGCAAGGTAGGTCATGGACTTTGTCGTGAAGAAGCGGAAGTCGAGGTTGGTCGTGTCTCTTAGAGGGGCAAAGAAAACCCGACTGGTTTGGTTGAGAACGTAAGGTAAATCGATTTTATTTATAATTCAAAATCTTACAGACTACTTTGATTGGTTCGATCTCCATCATCCTCCCTCAAGCTCGGCGGGCAGCAGTCCAATTTCAAGGCGCATCTTCTCTATCACACCGACGTTGACTAACTCGTTCACGTAGTTGTAGCGAGTAACGATGTGTTTCGTCCACCGTACCATGTACCACCGTTCGATTTGAGCATTGCTATACAGCTCTGGTTGTCTTCATGGACTACTTCTGAACCAAGAACTTCTTCTCCTACGTCCTTCCGCAGCTTCAGCATCCACATCAACTCACGGCTGGTTCTGAAGCGCCACGTATTCCGCTTCGGTGAAGCAGTGTAGACGCATGGTTGTTTTCGAGCTCCCAACTGACTGATTCTCCGAGACGCAGATGAAACCGTTGTTCGATTTCCGGTCTACTTTGGTCACCTGCCCAGTCCGCATCGACCTATGCTCAGTGCTGGATGAACCCAGTTGTAGGCTCAGATGTTGTTGACTTTCGGCACCGAAGCGTCCTCTTGCTTCGGTCCAATCTGCTTCCGTTGGTCGACTCACTTTGCGACCAAGGATCGAGGCATTGATTGCGATGTCCGGTTTCGTATTAACCGCAACGTACAGTAGAGCGCCCACCAGGCACTGGAACTCGTCGTTCTTAGGCATGGGATTCTCCTCCTTCTGCCGTCCATCGGGTATCCAGGATCCATTGGTATCGGAGAGTGCTTCGCATTCGTTTGGCTGAACCGTTCTTCCACTTTCGCGATATAACATTGCTGGTTCAGAAAACATTGTCAACCGGATTGCTTCACCTGAATTCCCAGGTACTGCTTCACATCTCCATGGCACGTAATGGTGAACTGCCCCGCAAGATGCGTGGCATTCCACACCCGACCGGCCTGCTTGAGACCATAGTGGCTTTTCCGCAAATGACACACTTCGTCCGTAGTCCCATTGTGGAACCCTTTCGGCTGCGTCATGAAGATGATCTCCTCCAGCTCTCCGTGCAAGTATGCCGTTTTCACGTCCACGTGTTTCACCTGCATTCCTCGTCGGGTGGCGACACTCAGAAGGGTAAGAAAGGTGCTTGGCTACCTGCGCAAACACCTCGTCGTAATACTTTTAGGCTGGATCCTTGCGCTACAAGTCTGGTCTTCAGCAGTGGATCGCCACGTTTCCGCTCTCACTGACCTTCTTGGTAGAGATCCATTTGCAAACCAATCGCCTCTTGTTTGGCCGTAAACGGACAACTATCCCATGTTGCAGTTTCTTGCAGCTACTGCATTTCCTCTTCCATGGCTTGTTTCCACTTTTCTTGCTCGGACCTGCACACAGCTTCTTCGAACGTTCGAGGTTCATCATCGTGCTGAGTTGCTACTTGTACGGTATCGCGAAACCGTTCTGGGATATTTCCCTTAGTGGTACGTTCCGATCGTCGAACTACTGACATATCAGCATCGCAGGCGACATCCTGCTTCTCTTGTCCGTCGGATTCGCCGAGCTCTTCCTGCTCTTCCACAAATGTCTCTTCATTGGCATCATCTTAGCTAGTCTCGAACCCGTAAGGATTGGAATCGTCCGATTCATCTTTGCTCTCATCCACAGTTTCGGCAATAACAGGGACCTCAATTTTCGGTTGTTCCAGGAGTCTGAAAGGATTATCTACAATACTTCCCTCTTGAAGGTCGGCGGTCCGAGCCTCGTCCATCGGCAGGAATCTGCAATCGCGACTAACGGTCAGCTTATCGTTTCTCGGGTTCATGAATCGGTACGCCTTATGCTGGGAGGGATAACCGACGAACAGCAACGTTTGAGATTTCGCTTCTAATTTGCTTCTCAAACTTCTCGTCTCGAAGGGGGTCTGCTTCAAATGCTTCGTTGGCAAACGATTTTGCAGATAGTTGGCCGTGTTGATCGCTTCGGCCCAGTACTTCAGTGGCATCCCAGGATCATGCAGTGCGCCATTTCCACCAGCGAGCGATTCTTTTGCTCTGCTACCCCGTTTTACTGCGGGGTGTATACAGTGTTAAATTGTTGCCGAATTCCTTCCGCTCGACAAAAGCTCAACAACGCGCCACTCTGGTATTCAAAACTCTGGGCGGAACGAATGATCCGGAGTCCTGCCAAGTTCCGCCTGCACGAACTTGACGTACTCTTGGATCCGTAGAGGGAATTCGGATTTCTTCTTCAAGAAGTACACAACGGGAACCGAGTGAAGTCGTCAGTAATGGTGAGAAAATAACAACATCCACCAGCCGTCACGGTTCGCTTAGGTCCACAAACATCTAAATGGATCATATTCAACGGTTGTTTGGATTTTCGGTCGGATTTTTTCGGAAATGGAAGACGAGTCAGCTAACCTTCGAGACAGCATTCACAGACGACGCGGCAGCCACAATTCTCCATCTGAGATGCGCTTGAGAAGACGTCAGTGTGGCCTTCTCATACTGTCCTTTCAGCTTATCCCAGGTCGCCTTCGCCGTGTTGCAGTCCTTGATTAGGTTCAGCTGATTATCCTCCAGCAGGAGGCCTATCGTCGCCCGAACCTTCTGGTCACTGCCCGAGCCGTCATGGCAGCTTCAATTGGATTTTTTGCAGCTTACACAGGTTCGGTATCGGTGATGTACTTCCATAGATTATCTCGGATGAGGAGGAACACCACTTTGATCTTCCAAACGCCGTAATTTCCTCCATTGAGTTTCTGGATTCCCAATCGATCCATCGTGAAAATTTTTTCGCTGGTTGTTTACCCGTTACTATGGCAACTTGCACTCTAACAACGACCCATAACCTTTTAGAGGGGGACAGAAAACCCGACTGGTTTGATTGAGAACGTAAGGTAAACTGATATTATTTATAGTTCAAAGTCTTACAGGCTAAAGACTGTATTCGATGAAATTTGGACACACGCAATTGTTCGTAACTTTTTAGCGTGTGGGTTAATATTATTGAAATTTCAACTGAAAGTATTTCATTGTGTTGTGTCAATTGTGTAACGAGTTTCGTGATAATCGGTCGAGTGATTTCAGTGATGGCTTCGAATGAAGAAATAGTGCGCCAACAAATTTTGGGCACTCACTTCTAAAACCCAAACGCTTCTCATCGATGATCGAAAAACAGCTCGGAACCGCACGTTCAACCGTATCTCATGTGATCAAAACGTTCAAGGACCGTAAGACAACCAAGCGGAAAAATGGTAGTGGCAAAAAACGTGGCACATCAAATCCGGAGAAGGCCAGGATGGTATTGAACCAATTTAAGCGTTATCCCAACATTTCGATCAGGGATGTTGCGAAAAAGGCGAACATTTCAGTTTGTTTTGTGCAGAAAACAATGAAACGTTCTGGATTGCATGTGTACAAGGTCCAGAAGGCACCGAACCGGAGCGATAAACAGAACTCGGTGGCCAAAACTCGTGCAATAAAACTGTACAGGAGTGGCTCACAAAACCGTTCTGCATTGTGATGGACGATGAGACCAACATTAAAGCCGACACCAAACAAATGCCAGGACAAATACACTACGTTGCCACCTCTAAGTTGACCGTTCCGGAGAGTGTACGGAAGAAGAAACTGTCGAAATTCGCCAAAAAGTTCCTTGTCTGGCAAGCGATCTGCGGATGTGGCAAAATGAGTCAGCCCTTCATCACCTCTGGGACCGTCAACGGACAAATCTACAAGGACGAATGCCTCCAAAAACGACTTCTGCCCTTCTTGAGATCTCACGATGGCCCGACACTGTTCTGGCCGGATTTGGCATCTTGCCACTATGCCCGGCCCGTCTTAGACTAGTACAAAGATAATAATGTAGTTTTTGTACCAAAAGACGTCAACCCTCCAAACACTCCGGAACTTCGCCCAATTGAAAAATTTTGGGCAATCATGAAGGCAAAGCTCGTTAAAACTCCAAAGCTGATAGAAAATGAACTTGAACTAAAGAAAGTGTGGTTAAAAGTAAGTAAGCAAGTCATTGCTTTAAATTTAACCCAAAATTTGATGAAAGGGGTCAAGGCAAAGGTGCGGGCATTTGGGTTGGGAGAAGAGGTTCAATAAACCAATGATGTCAAAACTTAACCATTTAGTAGTACTTTATTTCCAGAAGGTTTGCAAAGAATCGGGAAAGCTCAAGGAACATTTTTGGTGACCTATTTTGTGTGTCCAAATTTCATCGAATACAGTCTTTACTTTTATTGGTTCTTACAACTACCGAGTTGCTTCGATCTCCATCAGTGCATTGAACATTTATAATCGTAAATTAGCTTTCACTCGTTTCGTAAACATGGATTTTGTACATAGAACTAATATCTCGAAAATTGTATGAAATATTCATATTGACTGTCATGCAACAAAATGCTATCATTACATCTTTTTGGTACAATGTACAAAATGAATTTCGTGAAGACCAGCCAATCGCTGCTTCTCTTCGGTCGTACTCATAAATGTTTGTGTTCCTGCTGGGATGATGGGAATCATTAATTTATCCCAAAACCGAAATGAAAGCGCTGTCGAGAGTTAGAACCTAATGCACAATAATCAATTAACTTCTCACAAGTCAACATGGCCTGTTAAGATTAACCATGGACTTACAGTTCTCCCTGAAAATTGTTTGTTAACAAATGCTTAGTGTCTGTGACAGTTGCGCGTGTGGCATTAAATACGAAGGTAGCTTCTTAAAAAGTACAAATCAGTTTCGTTGCAGAAAACAACGAATAGATGTGTTAGTCCTACCTTCAATTTCGTAATATAGACGAAAATGAATGTTCAGTGTGTCGGAGGCGCAACCGGTCAGCCATAAGCAACCACTAAAGCTGCTTGTCAAGGATGTCTTCCCTGCAACGCACAACGTTGTTGTGACCAAGAACAATGATACGTACGTACTTGACGCTCCAAAGCAATGCCTGGCAGTGGGCAGGCTATTTCACGTCCTCCGACATGAAGTCGTCGAAAAAGGTCCTCTTGTGGCTGACATTCAGTTAGAAAGGGATGTCAAAGCGTCTCTACTTTTCTTCGGGACTTGCGGTCAACGGGGCGGTGTACAGCCCGAAGGACTTGTCGAAGGTTGCAGCTTTCATTAAGAAACACCACCCGAAGGACGATGTCTTGCTCTGGCCGGATCTTGTCTCTAAACATTACGTAGGAGATGGAGCATTACAATGTACCCCATCTGCACCCAATTAAACGCTTCTGAGAACCTGAAGCGGAAATTCGGTTCAAACAATTTCTTGACCAAAACCGAAAAAGAACTGATTAATAAGGCGACCATAAAAATTGAAGCATATGCCAACATCTGTGGTCTAAATCGACTATGGCCAAAGTTCTGGCCAACTGTCGTTACGCTGCTTGGCAGGAAGTGGAGTATTTTTTTTATAAAATCATAAATAAATGCATGTGAATTGTTTTGGGCTTGCATTATCAGCTACAATTTCCAGGAGCGAGTATGATTTTTGGGGTGGAGTTTTACGGAAAAAACGCGAGAACTGGTTTCTTCACATGCTTTTAGCTTTTTGACTGAAGTGCACTTTCAGATTATTTTACAGAAATCTGTGAAATTTTATCGAATTTTAAACAGCTGAACTTTCGGCAATCCGAATTTACGGATTTCGGTAAAGTTTTACAGAAACCCGGTATTTTTTTTTACAGATAACTGTCAAATTTCACCGAAATCCGTTCAATCGGATTACCGGACGTTCAGCTGAGAATTCGGTAAACCTTTACAGATTTTTGTAAAAAAATCTAAGTGTGTGTGAACAAAACAATTCAACGAAGGGCGAAATGAATTAGGCCAGTTCACGATTTGCTGCTAACGCCAATTTCCTCAACCCACTCCTTCGCTTTACCCATCCACCATCCAAAACAATCGACCATAACATGTCGATTGCTATGATCACAAACTCGTTTGCTAGCAGGTTATGCGACAGACGTTCACGACCATACTGTTAGTTTGTCATTGATCTATAGATTGGCAATGTTTATTTCTTATTTCATTAACTCTCACGGAAATGTCCATACAAAGCGACTGTGGCGACAAACGAGATGCTTCGTTAAAAAACGAACAAATGTAAGAGATAGCAGGCTTCACGTTACATTACCGGTGCGGTATAGTCATGGTTAACAAAGAAGAGAAGAAAAATGAGCACACTCAAACGCAACAGTGGTGCCATAGTTGCCAGCAAAGGAAGTTGAGTTGTTACTGTTGGGCATCTTCGAAACATATTTTTCATTGCATATGATAGTGCAGATGATGGACAATATAAACAAGACTGTTCTCCAAACTGTAGCGAAACCAGAAAACGGCAAGAAGCCGAAGAAGAATACAAGAAAAAGTTGAAAGATGCCAAGCTGGATGGACAAACAGAAGTCAATGAAGAAAAATTGGATAAAAGTTGCGATTGAAGTACGGAAGAATAAAAACTGAAGAAGAACCGATCGGAAATAGCAGCCGTAGCCATAGCAGTAGCCAAAGAAGAAAAATGAATTTGAAATAGAAGAAAAAAAATTGAAATAGAAGAAGTCAACGTGAATGAGAGAAACGTAACACAATCGAAGAAGAAGCAAGGCGAAGCGGACAAAGTGGACGAAAATAAGTCGAAGATGAGAAACGGAAGAGCAAAAGCACAGGTGGTTGAAGACGTAGAGAAGCAGATGGAAAATAAATGGAAAGAAGATAAGCAGAAGAAGAAAAATGGAAGGACAAAGAGAAGCGTAACGGAGTCAGAAGAATGGAAGAAGTAAACCGAAGCGGATGGAGGAAATTGAAGTGTGGTGCAACGGAAGAAGCGAAAAAGAAAAGTGAAATAGAAGAAGACAACGTGAATGAGAGAAAAGTCACACAACTGAAGAAGAAGAAAAGCGAAGCGGACAAAGTAAACGAATAGAAGTCGAAGAAGAGAGACGGAAGAGCGGAAGCACCGGTAGTTGAAGGCGTAGCAAAACAGATGATAGGAAAATGGATGAAGTAGCGTAAGCGGAATCAGCGGAAAGTAGAAACCGAAGCGGATGGCGGAATCAGGAAGGAAAAACAGAGTAAACTGAAGGAGGCACAACGAAAGAAGCAAAGCAGTGGAAAGAAGCGAAATAGAAAAGTGAAATAGAAGAAGACAACGTGAATGAGAGAAAAGCGATGGACGAGCAACTGAAAAGAGAGAAATTGAAAGTGGCACAACGAAGAAGAAGCAGTGGAAGAAGTGAACTAGAAAAGTGGATAGGAGAAACAATGAAGAAAAAGAAGGAAAATAACAGAGATAAGAAAAGCAGAACAATCGCAAGAAGCAGGAAAAATTTGGAGCAAACCAGCGAAGAAACAGAAGGATAAGTAGAAAAGCAGATAAATAAGGGTTGAGAAGGGCAGAATGAAGTGAAGTGGGAAACGAATTATTGGATTAATATAATTTGTGAACATCAGAATTTCGCAAGACACGAATGCACCCTTTTGGTGTAAAGTGTCATTGATAAAAAATCAAAATAAAATATAAGCATAAGCCTAGATCATCGCCAACTTACTTGAAGAAATACGAAATAAATAGTGGTTTCAGATTATCTAAATCTTCTATATATATAAAACAGAGTGGCATACGTAAGACCGCGCATAACTCGAGAACGGATCGTCCGATTTCAATTTTCTTTTTTTTGTTCTGTTTGGTTACGCTCAAGGAACATTTATAGAAAAAAAAAGTTGGACAAATTTATGGAAAAATGAAAACTTCAAAAATGATAGATTTACAATACACTTTGTGTGGTTTTTTTTCGTTTTGATCGAGTTATCCTTGACATCGATCGTAGATGACGTGGATAGTCCACCTGACATTGCATCATTTCACGTGTGTCCTCTTTGTTCTGCTGTTGGTTCAGTTTTTTGTCAATTATTTTGAGTATTAATTATCAACTTTGAATATAGTGTATTAATAGTGAACGATCATTCAAGTGCAACTCAGCGTGACCTCGATAATTTCCGAGATATTGGTGCAATCAGTGAGGTACTGTATTCATTTTAGTATCCGTGATGAACTGAACTGTCGAAAAATCAAAACAATCCGAATGTGTACTTCGGTATTTTTGAACTATTTTTCGCCTCTTCTACGCACACATTCTGAATTTCGTATTCTTCAACATTCCACTTCCAGTGTTCGGTAGACATTATGCCGCCGAGAAGAAAATTTAAACATTGGCTCATGCAGTCGCAATGCACGAAGATTGGCGCATCGCCGTGCAAATCAAACCCCAGAGCAACGCGCCGAAACGAATGAACAGCTTCGAACACATGTGTCGCGAATTCGTGCAGGACGAACTCAGGAAGAACGAGAAGCACCATGCAGCTGCTGAACGACTGAGACAGCAGCGCAATCGCAATATGCATCGTCAAGTTGTAGCAAATACCAATCGTCGAGCGAGAAGAAGTGCCGTAAATGTTCAATTACAACGTGCCGCATTCCAATATAATTGCACGGTTGACTACAGCGAACTGCCGTGTGTTAATATTGGGCCCATGGATATGATTTGCCATTATTGCAATGCGCTAAAGTTCCATTCAGAAACACCAGGATTGTGTCGTGCAGGTGGAAAAGTCAATTTACCACAATTGACTCATCCACCAGAACCATTGCGATCGTTACTTTACGGCGACTTACCAGAATCGAGACATTTTTTGGCGAATATCCATAAATACAACGGTTGCTTTCAAATGACATCATTCGGTGTAAATATTGTTGAAGAACGTTGGTTTAATAGAAAATTCAAGGTAATTTCATCTTTGTTTAGCCTTCAATCAGATTTCTGTGGACCAACGGTACTAACCCATTTGGAACTAGAACAACCACTTTACAGATTCAAGGTCAAATTCATCATAGAACCGGATCGTTGTTGCCGCCAGTGAATGAAGAACACAAATTTCTTCAAATTTATTTCCTTGGCAATTCGGATACCGAAATTGATCAGCGTTGTGCGATTAACCGTGCTGTGAAACGTCAGATCATTGGAGAAATGCAAGAACTTCTTCATGAACACAACGCTGTAGTTCGGTTATTCAAGACGGCATTGGAAGATATGCCTTCTGACGACCACACAATTATAATTAGAGCGGATAAACGTCCCACAGGAACTCATGAACGCCAATTTAATGCCCCCACAATTGATGAAGTTGCTGTCGTCATCGTTGGTGAAAATGTTGAATCGCGTGACATTATTCTGAAGCGGCGTAATGATGGCCAACTGCAACGTGTATATGAGACCCATCGCTCATACGACGCATTACAATATCCACTCATGTTCTCCCATGGGGAAGATGGATATCACTTTCACATCTGGATGATCAATCCATCGACAGGTTAGTAATTGTGCAATCCAATTTTTTCATGTTTCAGTACAAAGTTTTTGTATTGTGTCTCAGGTGAAGAAACAAACAAGAAGGTCAGCTCAATGAATTTCTATGCATACCGTTTGATGATTAGGCAAAATGTTGATAATCATTTGCTCGGATATCGTCGATTGTTCCAACAGTATGTGGTTGACATGTATGTCAAAATCGAAACTGAGCGGCTGAACTTCATCAGATTCAACCAAGCAAAGCTGCGGTCCGAGGAATACATACATTTGAGAGATGCAATAAGTTCGGAGGGAAATATCAACAACATTGGTCGCTTGACAATTCTTCCATCCACATATGTCGGAAGTCCACGGTACATGAATGAATATGCCCAAGACGCCATGACCTACGTGAGGAATTATGGGCGTCCCGACTTATTCATCACATTTACTTGCAACCCGAAGTGGACGGAAATATCTCAGCACTTGATACCCGGCTAGACTTCGAGTGATAGGCACGACATCACCGCACGAGTATTCCGGCAAAAGCAAAAATCTCTCATGAATTTCATTGTAAAGCATTGTGTGTTTGGTGAAGTCAGATGTTGGATGTACTCCATCGAATGGCAAAAACGAGGTCTGCCCCATTCGCACGCACTCATTTGGTTAGTAGACAAAATACGTCCTGGCAATATTGATGACATTATAAGCGCAGAGATTCCCGATCCAGAAATCGACGCTGAACTGTTCGAAATTGTTACAACACATATGGTTCACGGTCCTTGCGGTCAACACAATCCAGAGTCTCCATGCATGGTTGGAAATAACTGCACGAAACGATACACACGTCCTTTGCTCGCTGAAACCATCTCCGGAAACGATGGATACCCCCTGTATCGACGTCGTTCTCCCGAGGACAATGGCAGAACAATTACAATGAAAGTGAAAGGAAATAACGTTGTCGTTGACAATAGCTGGATTGTTCCCTATTCGCCGCTTCTCTCCAAAACATTCAAAACTCACTGCAATGTTGAATTTTGCAACTCCATCAAATCAATTAAGTACGTTTGCAAATACGTGAACAAGGGTAGCGATATGGCAGTTTTCGGGATTGCTGCTCCTGATGCTAACGACGAAGTGACGCGTTATCAATTGGGCCGTTACGTTAGTAGTAATGAGGCGATCTGGCGGATTTTCTCATTTCCGATTCACGAACGCTACCCGACAGTTGTCCATTTGGCTGTCCACTTAGAAAATGGACAACGTGTCTACTTCACTGAAGGAAACGCAGCCCAAAGAGCCAGTCGACCACCTGCAACGACATTGACAAGTTTTTTCGACATCTGCCAGAGCGATTTATTTGCCAGAACACTTTTATACTCAGAAATGCCACGCTACTATACATGGGATGCATCGTCGAAAAAATTCCAGCGTCGAAAGCAAGGGCAAGCAGTTCCTGGATTCGTGAATGTTTTTTCTTCTGACGCACTTGGACGAATTTATACTGTGCATCCGAAAAATGATGAATGCTTTTATCTACGTTTGCTTTTGGTTAATGTTCGTGGTCCAGCTTCGTTCGAGTTGCTTCGGACTGTGGATGGTCTACTATGTGCGACATATGGAGAGGCCTGTCACCGGTTGCAATTGCTAGAAAACGACACTCATTGGGATTCAACACTCGCCGATGCCATTGTTACTGCATCTGCGAATCAAATTCGTACCCTGTTTGCGATCATCATCTAGACATGTTTTCCATCGAATATAGTCGAATTGTGGAACAATTACAAGGATGACATGGTTGATGATATTTTACATCGAGCTCGCACCACCACTTCGAATTACGAACTGGAAATTAACGATGAGATGCGAAACGAGGCGCTGATTTTGATCGAAGACATGTGTTTGCTTATGTGCGGCAGTTTGTTGTCCAAATTGGGAATGCCAACAGCAAATCGAACAATGCACAATGCATTCAATCGAGAATTGGAACGTGAACGAGAATATGATCAAGACGCTTTGAGACTGGTAGTTCGAACAAACGTACCGTTGTTGACTCCTCAGCAAACGGACGTCTACGACACTTTGATGAAAGCGATTGACGACCGAAATGGAGGCATATTCTTCATCGATGCACCTGGCGGAACTGGCAAAACGTACCTTATTTCGTTACTATTGGCTTCGGTTCGTTCAAGATCAGAAATTGCGCTGGCGGTTGCCTCTTCAGGAATTGCAGCCACATTGTTGGACGGCGGTCGAACGGCTCATTCTGCGTTGAAGCTGCCGTTGAATCTCCAACTGACTGACGAACCAACATGCAACATTTCGAAGAATTCTGCAATGGCGAAAGTGTTGCAGTGTTGTACGATCATCATCTGGGACGAATGCACAATAGCGCACAAACTAGCATTGGAAGCACTCGATCGAACTATGCAAGATCTGCGCAGTAACTCAAGACTTTTTGGTGGCGCAATGATTTTGTTGGCAGGTGATTTTCGACAAACACTACCTGTCATTCCGCGATCAACAGCAGCGGATGAAATCAACGCTTGCCTTAAGGTTTCGTATTTGTGGCGACATGTAAAGAAGCTACAGTTGACGACAAATATGCGAGTCGCCTTGCAAAACGATCCGTCTGCCGAGATTTTCTCGAGTCAATTGTTGGCGATTGGCAATGGCGAAGTACCAGTTGATTTCCACCGGATTGATTTCATTCCCGCCTAATTTTTGCCATATGACATCGACGAAAGAGGAACTCATTTCGAGTGTTTTCCCAAACATCGTCCACAATCATGAGAATCACGATTGGTTGAGTGCACGTGCAATTTTGGCACCAAAAAATAAGGATGTTGATGATTTGAATTTCGTAATTCAAAATGCAATTCCTGGAAAATTACGTTCATTCAACTCAATTGATTGTGTGACTAATCCGGACGAAGCAACCAATTATCCAACTGAATTCCTTAATTCGTTGGATTTACCAGGATTACCACCATATCATTTACGACTGAAGATTGGATCTGTTATCATCATGCTCCGGAACCTCAATCAACCGAAATTGTGTGATGGAACAAGATTGGTCATACAGCAACTCAAGAATAATGTCGTTCAAGCAATGATATTTAGAGGCAAATTCAAGGGCGAGGAAGTGCTTGTTCAAAGAATTTTACTTAGTTCAAACGATTAACCTTTCGAGTTCGAACGAAAACAATTTCCGGCTCGCCTTGCATTCGCCATGACAATCAATATATCACAAGGTCAATCTTCGGAAGTGTGCAGGATTAATCTCGAATGCACATGCTTTTCGTATGGCCAATTATATGTAGCATGCTCGCGTGTTGGAAAGTCTTCATCATTGTTTATTTACGCGCAGGATAATGGAACAAAGAACGTAGTCTACCACAAAGCACTGAATTGAACTGGCGCAAGTTTCTGGCAACCTACACAATCATTCAAATAAAGGATATAAATTCAAACAAATTCTAAAAGTGTTTCATTCAATCAATATCTAAAATTTGAGTGCCGTAATCTGTTCTCGATCGCAAATGAAAGATAAAAAAAAAATTGAGGTGACTGGCTGAAAGTAACATTAAAAAAAAATTATGAATTTTCAGAATCATAATCGGTTAGAGCGGAACAAAGTTCGCCGGTCAGCTAGTATAAGATAAATTCAACTCCATGTTCAACATCACAATCCGGCAACAAGCCTTGATGTGAGAAGGAGCTGATGAAGACATTCCCTCCGGTGCAAGCGAACAAATGCAAAATACGCAAAGGCATAATTTAAGCGAACTCTTCAGCGGGTAGGCAACTGATCAGGGTTTCTAAAGATGTCATATGAAATCTTCAAAATGACAGTACGTAATTGGTAATCAATCATGATTTATTCATCGAATCTTTAGCCCGATAGACAAAGTTTATGTTTGTATCATTAAATGTGAAATAATTTGGATTTCCTAACTATTTCCTATTTCTTAACGTCTGACGAAAACAGTAAATCCGTTGCCTAACCTCGTTGATCTAGAATTGAATTTCACAGCAACAACCTGCCCTTTGGCTCAATGATGGAATGAGACAATAAAATCAAACAAAAGAGAAAACAAATCTGAGTTGAACTGTTTGGTACATGCTATACGAATTACTATTTTCAGCCATGACAAGCGAATTTACAACCCGACCGAACACGCGACCTTGCTAAAAATATGGCTCGCCTCCTCCCGGATTGTTGATAGGTACCATGACAATCATATCTGCAGCCTACTACTGCGCAAAACAAAAAGGTTCTCCCAATCTTCACAAGTATTTAAATCGTTAGCAGCCTCACCAACAACAGTACATTTCAAGCACGCTTCTCTCATCTATTCTATTTCTATTCTATTCTAACGTTTACACAGCCAGTTATCAAAAGCATCTGAGGATTCATCCAGAATGTGCCGGAAATCCCAAAATCATACCCGATCATCATTGATTTGGATGAAACTTGGCACATGAGTTCGGTACGTTGGAAAAAAAAAATTCCACTGGTGTTAAGATAATTTGGGTTCAAGAGTAACTTTTGAGATGGGCGTATGTGTTTTTTCCAACATTTTACTTTAAAAATCGTAGTTCAAAAACCATTACATTTAGAGAAAAACTTTATATAAGGGAATTGTAGGGAACTAAAAGCCTTTCTTAAAAAAAATATACACAGAAAAAAAAATTTTTTTTCATCAGAAAAATCAAAATAATTACTAAAAATAAAATATCTAAAAAAACATATTTTTAATATTTTTTTAATTTGTTAACATGGAAATTTGAGGAAAAAGACAAGTTTTAAAAAAATTCTAGGATGGACGCTCTTATAATAAAAAGTTTTTCAAATAGCGAACTTTGGTGTATATTTCAAATTTTGGTTATTCATTCTTATAAATAAATTTTGATGTTACAATATGGTTTTGGAGATCATTACAAACAATAATGATATTAATGACTAAACCACGTAAACGCAACCGTTTTCAAGATATTTCTGATTTTCTTGCAATAAAATTTCAAAACCTCAAAAAATACGCCCTTTTCATAAATTACTCGTGATATTAAAACAACAATAGCTAACGATTGTTTCTCTTGTGTTTTTTAGCCTTTTCAAAACACATGTATGTGCCTCTCTACTTACTCTTAACAGCTCGTCGATTGAAAAGCTTCACTTAAAGTTATCAGACAAAAAATAATGAATTATGGTTGGATTTATATTATATATACCATTTATTAGTCTCGGTCATTGATAATATTACATAAACATTATATAAACTATTGATTGCATTTATATATATTATGAATCCTGCCTTCTTCGTCGTTCGAGAAACAGTTTACAAAAACTTCAGTTTCTGAAAGTAGAACAGAACAAGTGGGACGCACATGTACCAACAATAGATTTAGTCAGTCAGTAAATTTCATTCCATTCTGCTACCGTGAACACTTACCAAGAAATGGCGGCATTTTCTTCTCTGCCCCCCCCGAAAAAAAAAAAAAAAAAAAAAAAAAAAAAAAAAAGCGCGAAAAAAAAAAAAAAAAAAAAAAAAAAAAAAAAAAAAAAAAAAAAAAAAAAAAAAAAAAAAAAAAAAAAAAAAAAAAAAAAAAAAAAAAAAAAAAAAAA